>WHVE01000315.1:0-139079 GCA_015178995.1 Trichophaea hybrida | reverse complement strand
GATTACTGGCAGCAAAGCCCCAAACTATTGGAGGTCCTGAATGAAGGCGATGGCAGCGAGAAATGATTACGACTGACAGCCCTAGCCACCCGAACCGCCGAACACTCCAAGTTAGCCAAACGGTGTTTTAACTACGCATATATCTCCTGCATTATCAAACTGGGGCGGAAATCGAAGGTGAATGAATGGAACACGTCTGCGGACTTCAAAGACACCAAGACCTTAATGGAAAAAGGATGTCTGGTAGTTAACGAAGAAATCAATCCAGGAAAAATGGGTTTAAAGTTATACCGAGGGCTAGTAAAGCCGATTGCATTTTACCCGTTCAAGGAAGATCTAAGCTGCATCCGCACGCTCTCGCCAGCAGCTCCGCCCCCAAACCGTCAAATTGCTTCTGTGTTGCCTGTTGTAATCTGTTCCGCTCCGCCTACTGGGGAAGAGGAACTGAACGATCCATCCTCCGAGATAACCGACACCCCGGATATGACTCCCAATGAAGTTACCGAAACCGCCGATAAAGATGTCAAGGCTACCTGAAGTGGTAGCGAGACGGCTGTCACCCCCACACCGGTCAGGACTAAAGCTTCTTTCAAGAAAAAGAGAGGGGAACGATCCCCGACCCCAAACCACACAGAGAACAAGCCAATTGATGGATACGATGCGGTTATCACCTGTTCTGACTATATGAAGCGCGATGTCAGGTATACCCACCTAGTGGGTGAGGAAGAACGAATGATCACCTACCACCGCGGGATCTATGGGAAGCACGTGCTGCTCATCATGCAAAGGGCGATCAACCGGGAATCCGATGTATTCCAGGCTACAAGGGATCAAATTGTATCGTGGATGGTTGCTATAAGGAATGCGGTAATTAGGGCTGAGGAAACACTTGGAGGAGCCTTGTACATTATAAACGAGCGGAAAAAGAGGAAAGATGAAAGGAGGAAACAAACACGGAAAAAGTAAATGTTCAGGGGATATCTTGGGTTTTTTTTTGGATTTTCTTTTGGGCTTTCTTTTGAACTTTCTTTTGGGCTTTCTCTTGAGTTTCCTTTTATGTGACGGGATATTGGTAAAGGAGATCAGTGTGCTTCGGACAAAGGGCCAGGGAGAAGATATGGTGGGAAAGTCCGTCCCCCACCACTACCGGCTCTAGTGAGTTTGGAAACATCAGGGGTGTGGTAGTGCTAAGGAGTATATATGTACAAGAGTGCCGGTAGATAGAAAAATATCAAGCCTTTTCTGCACTCCAAGCCGAGCCTTTTTATCTTCCCTAATGTGTGTTCGAACGTTCAAATTTGCAGATCCACTGACATAGTTGATTCTCCTTCCTTCTCTGACCGGCGAATCTTTGAAACTCCCATCCTCTTCCTATGCTTCTCGAGCCGAAACCGTCTTCTTTGATACATCCCTCTGAGAAGCTTTCAAAGAGCGAAGAGAAGGAAGTCACTGGGAATCTCTCGCTCGACACACCTTTCAAATCGCTACAGGGGGGCAGAATGAACCCAGCAAATGATGCTAAAAATGTAAAACCTCAACGAGAGAGTACATAAAGGGTAATTCGTGGTATTCGCAGAAACAGCCAACCTCGATAATGACTCCACAAGTTCCGAGGAGTTATGGAATTGGGTGAAAAAGGTATATCAGCATTGCCCATACGACAGTAGTGAAGGGCAATGTACACATAAGGATCAGTTGCTGCAAATCTCTGAAATACAAATGCTACCAACAGACGAGGACAAGCTCAAGTGGATTCAGGAATGCCATCATTCCCCAGTCGTGGAACACCCAGGACAAGCAAAAACATATAACCTGCTAAGCCAAAACCATTCCTGGAACCAGATGAGAAAGAATGTGGACCGCTACGTACAAAACTGCCACACATGCCAACGCAGCCAAGCAACCCACGGAGCAACTCACGGCTTGTAATGACCATTAGAAATACCGCAACAACCATGAAAAGATTTGAGTATGGACTTTGTAGTCGAACTGCCAGAAAGCAAAGGGTTCAGCGCAGTATGGGTAGTGGTCGATCGCCCAACAATGATGTGACATTTAGTACCCTGTATTGACAAAGTAGATGGAAAGAAGCTGGGTGAAATGTACATCAAGGAGGTGTTCAGACTGCATGGACTGCCCAAAATAATAGTATAGCATCAAGGGCCGCAATTCGCTTTGGAATTCTGGAAACATGTATGCGAAAGATTGGGAATCAAACAATGACTGTCAACTGCATTCAACCATCAGACTGACGGTCAAACTGAGAGATTCAATGCAGTAATGGAACAGTATCTTCAAAATTTGGTCAATTATCAGCAAATTCACTGGGTCCGATAGCTACCTATGACACAGTTCGCAGCCAATAATCATACCTCGGAAACAACGAATTACTACAGGTTTTTTGGCAATGACGTATTCCATCAACAAATGACCGTTGGTCAACATTCATTCAGAAATCCGAACGACATCCGAGAAGTCAACGCACAGCCAGTGGCCCAACAAATGGAACAACTGTTTAGCGAACTTAGAGCAGAAATGAAAAGAGCCCAAGCCATACAGTCCGAACAGGCCAACAAATCACACACAGTTGGAACCAAGTTGCAGATAGGAGACAATGTATGGATGGACGCCAGAAACCTATGGACAGCCCAACCCAGTAAGAAACTGGACTGGAAACGTATTGAACCATATGAAATCACGGAGGTTGTTAGTCCATGCGCCTATAGAATTAAGTTACCAAATCATCTACACATTCACGACGTTCAACCGATATCCAGACTAGAGAAAGCCACCCAGTATCCCATCCCAGATCAAAAGCAAGAACTACCACCACCGGTAATAGTGCACGGAGAAGAGGAGTACAAAATTGAGCGGATAGACGATTCCAGGCTGTTCCGGAGGCAGCTGCAGTATTTTGTAAAATGGAAGGGCTACGACGAGCGCAGCAGGGAGCCTGCCACCAATGTGGATGGACTTAAGGCTAGTGACAATTTTCACACGAAACAACTTGGCAAGCCCAGATCCTGAACCTCGTCAGTACTTGGCATGGGAGAGGGGGAAGCTACTGTCACGGTTGTGTTGAGTGACGATCGGTAGTGGAGTGATGATCGGTGAATAATATACAAGATACATCGCAAAACCGTACAAATTGCTTTGAGGCTCATTCCATCTTTCACCGGTGCGAAAGCGAAACCAGAAGGTGTCAGACGTGGCCAACTTTGAATGCATGGCGAACTTTCAAGCTTTCTGTGGGCTTTCACTGTGTTTTTCCTTTTGTACCAGATTTTCTTTTGCATCGTTCAAACTTTCCCACTTTCCCAGACAAGGCTGCGGCGATGGCATATTAATCTCAAGGTTCACCTGAAGCTCAGACCAACGTCCGATCTGAATAGCCTCCACTCTAGCTAGCCTCCGCTCTAGCTAGCCTCTGCTCTTGCCAGCCTCCGCTTGGCCTAGTATCTGAAGATTGAGCAGCTCTAGCAAGCAGACAAAGCTCTAGCTAGCAGATAACTTGGGAGCTCTGGCCAGAAGAAGAGGGCTAGCATCTAGCCAGCCACGCGGACTTAGCAAGTACTTTGAAGTGTGGGCTTGACATCAAGTGCCACTGTCACCATCACCCACACCATCACCATCACCATCACCAGCTTTGCATGAAGCTGCAACTCTTGCACTTGCACATGGACTGATAGACGCATATTTGATGAAAGCCAAGCTGTAGATTCAGCTGGTAAATCTGACTGGGAGATCTGCTCTCCCCAAGGCTGGAATAACAACTGTTGACGTTGTACCATCAATTATATGCCTCAATACCATGGCCTTGAACATAGTGAGATTAGGTGGAATAAATTTCAGTCGTGAGGCTCGGATAAGCTTCGATGGTGTGACTTGAATAAGCTTTGATGATGAAGCTCAGATAGGCTTCGATGGTGATGCTGGGTCAAAAGGCCATGGTAAGACTCAAATAAGCTTCGATAGTTAGACTCAACTAAGCTTCAATTGTGAGACTCGAATAAACATCAATGGTGACACTCGGATATACTTCGGTGGTGAAATTTGGATAAGCTTCAGTGGCAAGATAACCTTTGGTACCAGAGGTCTAATAACCTTCAGAAGTACAATAACCTTCAGAAGTACAATAACCTTTAGAAGTTCAATAACCTTTGGTGGTGATGGAATACGTTTTGGCCACATCACAAAACTGTACGAGTTGCTTTCAGGCTTTCCGCTGGCTTTCGCTGTATTTTTCCTTTCGGGCAGTTTTACTTGCCAGCTATCACAAGAATACCATTTCCAACAAAGTGCTGGCCAGCATACGAAGCTTTAGTTAGCGGTGAAGCTTAACACTAGCCAGCATATGAAGCTTTTGCTAGTAGTGAAGCTAAGCTGTAGACATCATACAAAGCTTTGGCTAGCGGTGAATGAGTTAGTAGATTTAGGTTCTTACTCACGAATCATGCGATGGACATTTGAACGAAGGATATTCTCGCAACCAACTCTGTGACCAACTCGACTGCCCTTACCTGCCTGAGAATATCACGATGTTCAACAGCCATAGTGTTGAGGACTCCAAACACTGGTAGTGGATTAATGACGATACTTGAACTCATGGGGAGAGTAAATCCCCAAGTTAGATTTGTGAGGGGAATCTGCAGCGTGATTTCAATGCGGATTGACCCTATGTGAGTACGAGCGTGAACATGACTGTATGGTAATAATCAATCGTCTGCTAGATTTCTATGATGGTGATGGTGATGGTGATGGCTCTACGATTAAGGTATGTCCCTGGGCTATTCTGCTGGCCAGGCTCTGAGCTAGTTATACTACCCTGCTGACCACAGATTTCGACGCAGGCTAGAGCTATACTGCTGACCACAGCTTGCAACATCTTGTCTCACCACCAAACCTAGAGTGTATCATGCCAGATAACCTTGAGTGTACTGGTGCAACCTCGTCTTCATAAACTTTGAAAGCATGAAACTCAATCTAGGTGAAAGGACAAATGCAGCAAAAGCCATTGGAAAGCCTGAAAGTTTGCCGTACTTTCAAAGTTGGCCCCCATCTCACACCTTCCGGGTTCGCTTTCGCGCCAGTAAAAAGCCTGAAAGAAGAACCAGTGCGAAAGAGGAACATCGCAAAAGCAGGAAAGAAAATTTGCAGGGAAAGTATGCGAAAAGTGGTGGAAAGCCTGAATGTGCTGCGTGCTTTCAGCAACTTTCAAAGTACGTTCGGGTTTGGCAATAGAAAGCACAACGAGAATGAAATCAGGTTTCGGACGGAGGCTAAAACACAACGAGAATGAAATCAGATTTTGGCCGGAGGCTAAAGCATGTCGAGAATGAAATCAGATTTCGGATGGAGGCAAAAGTACAACGAGAATGAAATCAGGTTTCGAATCGGGGTTTTATGAGAAACAATGGAATCGTACAAAAGCGGTACACAAAGAAAGCAGGAGTTTGGATGTATTATAGAATGAATGAAATCACTGTATATAAACCAGGCGTTCGGCAGAGGATATGTTTCTTTCTTCACTCGTTCTCTTGTCTATAAAACAATCAATTAGCTTCAGCTTTCACTTCTTTCACATTCGGTGATCCTGGATCAAGTCTCTTGCGTACAGTCTTTGTTTCTTTAGCTACAGGCTATTCTTGACTCTAAGCTTTCTGCTCTTGGATTGTATAACCCCTAGAACTCCGAGCCCTGAGCCCTTGATACCCAGCACTGAATCCTTGACAAAACTGGCTTCAACATTTTCCGATATTGTACCATTGGGTTCTTTTTGCATGTAACCAGTCTTTAATATACTTGTATTTTCTCAAGATGATATTTTTCCCATTCCAAATGAACTGAACTGATGTTGACAACTTGTTTCAAAATCTGGGACAGATACCCCTGGCTGATATTACGGGGGTACTCCTGCGTGTGTGGATACAGATCGATATCGTTGAACTCAGTGTTGATATAATCTGACTTTAATGATTAGGACGAAACTGAAGAAGTGGAATTCAATAGTAGTTTGTTGTAGTCATTGTGGGGTGTGGATATACACCGGCATGCGCAGGGAACAGCCGCTATCTTTAGAAATCGTAGGAGTCTTGTAGGTAGTTCTCTAAAGACTCGTCATAGGTTACTTGCAAGGGATACTCACCTGTTGTGCAAAAGTGGAAGTAATCGTCCACCAGGTTGTTGTATCATAGGAATTCAAACAAGAAGTTGAAGTGGGCTTCGGTTTGACAGTATTGGTGAAAATTGGCAGCTTTGCAGATAATGATGTCTTCACGTACGTATTGGGACATAGATAACAATAACATTCTTAAGGTAAAAACTTCATAATATTTCAGGTGGTTTTCCACTGTTATTATTCTGACTGTGGTTTTGTGCTAGAGCTTGATTGTTGTGTGAAATCGTGGGTTTATGTGGTCTTTATATATGTGAGCATTTCTGCGTCAGAGGTATATCAGTAAGGTATGACAGTACTGCTCTAATACTGTGATATGTGTGTATAGTACTATCTCGACAACACTTGATCCACCGAGGTTGGTGTTCACCCAACCACAGATTGTTGCCACAGAGCCGATCTGGGTAGTTTAATTGTGGAGAGTTCCGTTTGACATCGTGTGATGGCATAAGCTCTGACCTGGTATCCCAAAGGTTATCCCGCATCTATGATGACGTTGCTGACACACATATCAGACCATTACTTCGTATCAATTATCTTTTTTCTGCATGAATGGAATAGTGATCAATAATTTAATGAGCTGCCCATCCATACATTGCCACATACCTAGTGTCATCGCGTCTTACACGTGTTCCCCGAAGGGTGGTGCACTCTCTCAGTTATCGTGTTTGCAAACGCAACAGAGCTGGAGTTCGACAGTCTAGGCCCGAACACATATCTTTTAGGTAGAATCACCTACCGGGGTGCAGTTAGCTTATCTCTGTTGATTACTTGTGTCGGGTGATAGCAAAGTCCCTCATACTAAGATAATATTGTTCGTCCAACTATTCTCGGGGATCTGCGTGCAATTCCGAGTATACTTTTATCCCAGTACTAGTTTGATATTGGGTAATACTGGTCTGATTCATAATGCACAGCGGACCCTAAAGTCCCTGCGTGGCAGTTATGTATGTTTTGGCAGTATGGTTTGTGTGTCCCATGCCTTGGCCAGCACCAAGGGATACTACCCTTAGTTACTGTCAGATCGAGTGTGCGTATTGTCTCCCCATGGGTTAGCTACTCCATTTTGTTAAGACACGGTATTGGACCTTGGAATACTATGGGAATTTCACCCGGCAGTATTGGGCCTTCCGCTCACTCATCAGTAGACATCCTCAAGGGTGTATCTTCAACCACCTGACACAAATCGTCACATGGTGAGCCTGGGAGACTAAGCCTGATATACCTCATATGCATGATAAGGGAAAACCCCTAACATTACCCCCCTCTCAAGCTCTGGTGACCTGAACAGAGTACTTCAATATAAGAAGTGATCTCACAATAGATTCCACTCAGACAGCATATACTATAGGTATAGCTAATTCTTTTTGGAAAAATATAAATAAAATAAAAATAAAGATGACCTCCACTTATAACAATGCGATATGAGTTTTACATAAAAAAGGAAAAATTTTCCTCCAATTTCTTCCTTCGTTGCTTTTTTTCTTGCTTTTTCCATCTGTTGTCTTTCTCAATTTCGGGGTGTTTTTCGTAGTAGCTGTGTATCAGCTCAGCCGCTACTTCCTGAAGGTGTTTGTCAGATTCCCAGGTGTTTTCATCGTGAGTATAGTTTTTCCATTTGGTGAGGAAATCATGCTTCCGGTGATCGTTGTCGGTGGGTCTGCTTGCGATTACGACTTCTGGGATCCATTGTTCATTGTCTGCTTCGACAGGGTGTATAACTCTTTCTTTAACATTTTCTTTGTATGGTTCTAGTAGGGATACATGAAATGCTGGATGTATTTTCCATGTGTCGGGTAGTTTTAGTCGACACCATCTTTTATTGCTTCCTACTTGTGTAATTTGAAATGGCCTGTAGAGTTTATCCTTGAGTTTTCAACACTGTCTTTTTGTCCGCATGTTTCTTCCGTCTAATATTTCCCAATTGTCGATCTTGTATTGTGGAGCCGGTTTGCTTTGCCTATCGCAGTATTCTCACATTTTCTTTCCTGACTTTTCCAGTTGACTTTCCAAGTTCCGATATACCTCTACCATATAATGAGTATATAGTTCTGAAGCAGGGTTATTAAATTGCACTTCTGTTGGCCAGTTGGTACGTGGTTCATAACTGTAGTTGGCATAGAACGGTGTTATTTTCGTAGTCGCATGCCTTGAATCATTGTATGCGTATTCTGCCATTGCCAACATTTGAGACCTATTGTCTTGTTCATAGTTGCAATATGTGCGTAGAAAGTGTTCAATGGTTTGGTTCAGTCATTCTGTTTGTCCGTCTGTTTGTAGATGGAAGGCTGTTGATAAGGACTGTTTGATTCCAGAGAACTGGTATAGGTCTGCAATGAAATATCGAGTAAACACTCCGTCTCGATCTGATACTACGTCTAAAGGTAGACCGTGGTGTTTCCAAACATTTTCCAGAAACAACTTAGCCACTACTGCTGTTTCTCTTCTTGCCGTTGGTATAAAGTGAGCCATTTTGGTGAATCTGTCGACTACCACCATTAAGTTTTTGTTTCTGTTGGACTCTGGTAAGTCGGAAATGAAGTCTACCAATATCTATATCCAGGGTGATGATGGTAGTTCGAGTGGGTTTAGCAAACCGTGTTTGGCATATCGTAGACTTTTTGTTGTTTGGCATGAGTCGCAATTGTTGCAGTAAGCTCTGAAATCTTCTTCTAACTTAGGCCAGTATAAGTTCCTGGTGATAAGCTCCATCATTCTTTCCCTTCCGAAATGTCCTGCTATCTTTGAGTTGTGTTCCTTTTTAATACTTCTTTTCTAAATTCTTTAGGCATGTAAAGCCTCTCTTTCCATATCAACATTCCGTCTTCATCTATTCCTAATCTTTCGTCTGTGTTTTCTTTATTTTCTACCTCTGTCTGTATTTGTTGATATTCTTTATCCTTGTCGATTTCTTCCTTCCAACGCTTTGGTATTTTGGGTATTAATTTGATTATCGAGAAACCTGCCAATATTATTTCCTCATCGTCTCCAAAACTTAATGCTCCTATGTTTGTCTATTATTTGGGTCCTAGTAGGGGTTTGTTATCCGTTGAAGTTGTACCCCCCTCGCTAGCGATGAACTCTGGGCATCATGATAAGGCATCAGCTTTACCGTTCTGTAAACCTTTTCGATAGACTATTTTGAAGTTATATTTTTGTAAGGTTTCTGCCCATCTGGCTTGTTGCCTAATTAATTGGTTGATTTCGTTAAAATATTGTCGATTCATATGATCGGAATATATGATTGTCATATGAATCGCTCTTTGCAAGTAGTATCGCCATGTTGTCATTGCGTAGACAATGGCTAGCATTTCTTTGTCGTATAGTTGATAATTCATTTGGGCTGGTGAGAACGTTTTGGATATAATGGCTACTGGGTGTAGCTTGCCATCTTCAAATTTTTGGGATAGAACTGTGCCTATTGCATAGTCTGATGCATCAGTCTCTATCATTGCCAGTCTATCTTCTTCATAATGTCTGAGGATAGGGGTATTTTCCAGGGAAAATAGTATACATATCTTGTAATATGACGCTTTTTGAGCTTCTCCGAAGGTAAAATTTTTGCTGTTTCCTTTTAGCATGTCTGTAATAGAGGCAACTATTCTGGCGTATCCTTTAATGAATCTTCGGCAAAAATTCCAAAGTCCTAGTACAATTTGTGCTGCTTTTTGTGTTTTCAGCATTGGCCAGCTAGTTACTGCTGTGCTTCTGCTGGGTGCCATTTTTAATCCTTTTCCGCTGACAAGGAAACCAAAAATTTCAACTTCTTGTTGATCGAATTCGTATTTATCAATCTGGACCACTAATTCGTTGGCTTGAAGAACTTGTAGTATTTTTCCGACGTATTTGTGGTGTTCTTCCTTGATTCCTTTGGTGGCTATCATGACATCGATGATATAACAAACTGTAACATTATCATCTTTTCCTAGGAAAGGTTGTAGGATTCCATTCATCCATCTCTGAAAAGGTGCCTGTGCGTTTGTTGATCCAAATGGCATTACTGAATATTCGTAAGAGCCGAACTTAATCCTAAAAGCTATTTTCCATTTGTGCCCTTTTGCCATCCAAATTAAATAATATCCCAACTTCATATCTAGCTTGGTTATGTATATGGCTCCTTTCATTCTATTTTGTAATTCGTCCATCAATGGTAGGGCTGTTTTGTCTTTGATTATTAGGTCGTTGAGACATCGGTAGTCTAAACAAAGAGGTAGACCGCGGCCGTTAGGTTTTGGTACAAACCATATGGGGCTGCCTGCTTGTCCTTGCGATGGTTGAATTTTTCCTTCTTTAATCATTTTAAGGATGTATCCTCGAAGTAGTCGTTTCTCTTCTCTTGATAGTTGATAAATGGGTCCTACTTTAACTGGGTCGTCTGTCGTTTTAAGATTTATTTCATGATCGTGAGGTCCATGCTTAGGTAGTTTTTCAGATTCGTATGAATCGAATAGAAGTAGCCATTTGTGGTACTGCGGTGGAAGTTTTTCAGCTAGTTGCTTTGTTGTTCCTACAATTACTGATCTAATAACATTTGCGTCATTCCGAAATACTACTTTATTGTCGTATGTGATTTTCCATTCTAGATGTTGCTTTCCATGGCCTTAGCATTTATCCCCACACTCCGTGAAATGTAAATAACTGTAAGTTGTTGCTTGTGCTTTATGTTTTTCCAGATACCATCCAGGTATTAGGATGTCATAGCTGTCTTGCATTTTGATGACTTCGAAAGTTTCGAGCAATCGGTGATTTCCGAACGCTAGTCCTCGTGGGATAGTATATAACCCTGGAAGACTTACCTTATTTCCTCCGAATTATCTTGCTCTGATTGCATGCTTTCTTCGTACTACAGGTATTCCAAATGCTTTCGCAGTTTCCAGTGATAATGTAAAAGATGTGGATCCTAAATTCAATATTGTGCGAACAGGAAATTGTTTACTTACTCCTGGACCATCGTTATAGTCTATAAAAAACTTATAAATCGGTCTCTTGCCAATCTTTGTTTTCAGTATCTTGTGTATCTTTTGAACTTCATAAAAGACGAAATCATCGCTTGTGTTTTGTCGCTTGCTTGAGGTAATTTCCTCCGTACAGGGTTGTTTGCATTTAGTAGCCATCCTCTCGTCAATGGCTGGGCCGTTCCAGGTCCTTTGTAGTGTATAGGGATTGATTGAATACTTATGATTATTCCAAACACACAACGACTGTCCAGCGGTTTCGTCCCTTCTGGACTCTTCAATGTTGCAACCGGTAACTATTTAAAGGCTTTCTCCTGCCTAATCTCCATTTCCTTCGCTAAGTCTTTTCTCAATCTGAAGAACTTTCTTGTTGAATCCACCAATTTTCTGCTATATGTTCACTCTTGTTCCTTATTACTTTCAATTTTGTAATCATCAATTGGGTCATTTTCCAATTGGTCAAATGCTCCTACATTCAGCTGTTGATAGGTCTTAGGTTTCACAAAATCCGCCGTTCCGCTTGTGACCTTGACGTTCTGAAAGCATTTCATCGTTCCATGGGCTCCTTTCCGATCTGAAGGCCAAGCACATCTTAGACATTCTTTTGCCATCCTTCTTCTTTTAACTTCCTCATTGGGGACTCCTTCTATCATCTGTGCATTGGTTTTTCCTTCTAAACTCTTAAAATCTTGCTGCGTCCTATTCATTGTCCTGTTTTTCTCATATCTAGGTAGTCGTTTGAATTTTGTCTTCTTCTGGATTGCCCCTGACTCAGAGATTCGTCCTGACGTATTTACGTCATGTTTCATGAATCCAAAATTCTTTTCCGTAGCTTGCCAGACTTCTACATTCTTTCTGGCATTAATGATGATCTCTCTGAGTTCTTCGTCCGTTTTGTCTGCAGGATTGACTGTTGCCAATTGTTTGAAAATTTGTGGAGGTAGTCCTTTCATTAGCATTGTTCGGTAGGCTACCGCTGCAATTCCTGCTTTGACATTTAAGGTGTCGAACTCCATCATCATATCCTGAATATTTCCTTCATATTGTACTTCCATGATTGCCTTGTACGCTGTTTCTTGTTGGAATCGATTATGAAATCTAGTGTGTATTGCTGCCGTATAGGCTGTCCAGCTTCGTTCGTGTATCCCTTCGCTGGCTTCCGTTTGCCATTGCATGTGCCATGCTAGTGCGTGTTTATCCATTCGACCTCTGCAGTACTGGAGTTTGATTCCTGGCCAGGTGAATACGTGTGGTTGATCCATAATATACGTTTCCATGCACATCCACCAGACGTCAAAATCTTCCTTACTTGTTCCTGAAAACTTTCGGGGGTCTGGCAACTTGATCCTAGAGTCTTTTGGATTGCCTGTTGCTAGTGCTTGGGTTCTTGACCTTCTTCTTGTTCTAGACCCGGAGTGACTTGGAGGTTCTGACGGTGGTGGACTTCCTCCAGTACCCCTTGGTGGTGGTGGTGGATGTCCTCTGTTACTTCTTGGTATTGATACACCCCTATTCCCACTTGGTCCTGGTTCTGGATCTGGGTCTGGGTCGCCTGCGTCCATTCCTGATCCTCCACTCAGGCCTGTTATGGGTGCGACATCTGAATCCGTAATAGGGAAAACGCTCCTGTTTCTCTGATCTGTTGTCTGTTGCCATTGTTGTACCCTTCTGACTCTTTCTCTCCGTTCTGGTGTTGTGGCTGAGACTTTAGCTTCTGCTATAGATCTGTCAGGCGGTGGTCTGATCTGCGATCTCGTTCATATTCTGATCACAGTTTGAAATCTTCCTCGTTGGGCACTTCTTCCCTTACGAATTTCCAACGTATTTCATTATTTTTGTAATGTATTGTATGAGACTATCAATGCCGTTTGCTTACTTTAGTTGACTTTGCTCTGTTCGCAGGTCTCGACTCTATCCTTGAGTTTGTTCAACTCTTCGCTTGCTCCTGCTATAATTTGTTGAAACTGATCTTGGATGGCATCAATTCCCATTCTTGCCTCCTTGAGTACAAAATCAAGTGCTGTATCTGTTGATCGTGTCCTTCCAGCACTTGGACTCCAAGCATTCTGTTGGTTTTGACTTGTGGACGAAGATCTTACAGTCCAGTCGCACGTCGTCACATTCGACTTCGATCACTTCTTTCTCGCTATTGCAGCAGTTGATTAGGTTCTGCACCTCTTGATCCAGCTGTGATACTCGTGCTGTAACGCTGTCTATCATCTCGGTGTCTTCGTCCTGGGTGATCTCTTGATACTGTCGACGCGTTTCTGGTAGTGGTCCTGTATTCTCTGGGCCCAATCTGGTAAGGCTTGGATGCTGATGCGGTCTGCTTGGTGACCACGGTGGATAGGGGTGCCAATTGTCCCGCTCCGAAGGTTAGTCGGCACCTGGGAGTCGCCATTATGGAACTGTCGGGATGGGAATGTGTAGGGTCCTGAAAGTCTTGCTGTGTTTAATGCTGTGATTGCCAGTTGTTGGATATGTCGGCAATTCTTGCACCTGTTGTTGCAATATTTTGGACAGTGTTCTGGACAACAGTTTAAGGTGTAACTATCGTTGCCGTTTCTGATGTTGGTGGCACAGCAGGCTTTGGTTTTGCACATTTCACAATTCATGAACTTCGTATTTTGATAACGTCCGAAATATTATACTGTTACAGGGGTACTCCTGCATGAGTAGATGCAAATCGATATCGTCAAACTTGGTATCAATATAATCTGACTTTAATGACTAGGACGACACTGAAGAAGTAGAATTCGATAGTAGTTCGTCGTAGTCGTTGTCGGGTGTGGAGATACACCAGCATGCACAGGGTACAGCCGCTCTCTTGAGAAATTGTAGGAGTCTTGTAGGTAGTCCTCTGAAGACTCGTCGTAAGTTAGTTACAAGGGATACTCGCCTGTTGTGCAAAAGTGGAAGTAATCGTCCACCGGGTTGTTGTATCATAGGAATTCAAACCACAAGTCGAGGTGGGCTTCGGTTTAACAGTATTGGTGTAAATAGGCAGTGTTGTAGATAATGATGTCTTCACGTGCGTATTGGACATAGATAAAAATAATATTCCTAAGGTAAAAACTTAATAATATTTCAGGTGGTTTTCCGCTGTTGTTGTTTTGACTGTGGTTTTGTGCTATAGCTTGATTGTTGTATTAAACCGTGGGTTTATGTGGTCTTTATATATGTGAGCATTTCTACGTCAGAGGTATATCATTAAGGCATGACGGTACTTCTCTAATACTGTGATATGTGTGTATAGTACTATCTCGATAACATTTAATCCACTGAGGTGGGTGTTCGCCCAACCACCTGTTAGGGGGATACTGCAGCTAGATGTGACTTATCGATATTGTTGTACCGACTTATGGTAAAGGCGTATCTTAAAAATGATGATCCAACTAAAGATATGGAATTCGATTGTGACGCGTTTATGTCGTTGTACTGTATGTATAAATACGGGCATCTATTGCAGTATGGCCCTGTTTAAAAGTCGTAACTGTCTTGGAGATAATCTTCCGATGACTCGTCAAAGGCGACTTGGGAAGGAAATTCACCGGTGTGGAAATAATGGTAGTATTCTACCCAGAGGTTATTACGAACAAGGTATCGTGCGAAGTGTTCGTATTTGGCTCGAGTGTTTGCTTGGGCGTGCAAGATGCGAGCGTAGAGAATCTTCTGATCGTCTGTAATAGACATAAAAGTTTATTGGTGAATATTCTTAAGGTAATTAACTTAATAATATTTCAGGTGGTTTTTCCGCTGTTGTGTTCTGACTGTGGTTTGTTCGACTGTTGCTTGAATCGTTGTGTTAAACTTGTGGGTTTAAGGTGGTCTTTTATAGGTGAGTATTTCCGCGTCAAACCATCCTGCTAAGGGGTGACGGTACTTCTCTGTAATCTATGATGTGTGTGTATAGTACTATCTCAATAACACTCAGTCCACCATAGTGGGTGTTCACATAACATCCGATCGTTGCTTCAGAGCCGATCTCGGTAGTTAGCTGTGGAGAGTTCCGTTTGACAATGTGAGGTTGCGTAAGCCCCCTCCAGGAATCCCAAAGGTTATCCTGCGTGTGATGACGTTGCTGACGCACATATCGGACCATTATATCGTATTAGTTATCTTTCTTCGTATTGAGTGGAATAGTAATCAATGATTTAATGAGCTGCCAACCCATACATTGCCACGTACCTAGTGTCATCAGGTCATATCCGTGCTCTCCGAAGGGGGTGCCCTCTGTCAGTTACCGTGTTTGCAACCGCGGCAGAGCTGGGTTGCGACAGTCTAGATCCAAGCACTTATCTTTTAGGTAGAGTTAACTACCGGGGCGCAGTTAGCTTATCTCCTTTGCTTATTCTAGCTCTAGAGATAGCAAAGTCCCGCATACTAAGATAATATCGCTTGTCCAACCATATCCATGGTGCTAAGCACGAGTATGGTTTGTCCCAGTATTAGCATGATACTGAAGATAACACTGGTCTGATCTGTAACGCACAGCTGACCCGAAGGCCCCTGCTGGGCAGTTACTTTGCTTCGGCAGTATGGTTGGTGTGTCCCATGCCTTGGCCAGTACTATGAGTTTTTACCCCATGATTACTGTCTGATCGAGTGTGCGTACTGTCTCGACACTGGGTAGCTATTCCCTATGCTGAGACGCAGTATTGTAGCATAGACTATTGTGGGGATTTCACCCGGCTATGCTGAGCCGTCTGCTAACTCATCAGTAGACATCCTCAGGGGTGTGACCTTTAACCGCTGATTCATCTTGAATCATGGCAAGCCTGGGAGACTAATCCTGTTGTACTTCATACGCATGCTAAGGGGAAACCCCTAACATTACCTCCCTCTCTAGCTCTGGTGACCTCAACAGAGTACTCCAACATAAGAAGTGATTCTTTTGCAATAGCTACCACTCAGACAGCATATACTATAGGTATAGCTAATCTTTTTGGTAAAAATAAAAATAAAAATAAAATAAAAATAAAGGCGACCTCCGCATACATAAAATCAAATGCGGTGTGAGTTTAACGAAAGAAATCTATTTAATTTTTCTCTTTTTCTTTTGTGTTTTCTTGTTTTGTTTCCATCTTTTATCTTTTTCCATCTCTGTTTTTTGTTTGTAGAACTTGTCAATTAGTTCTGGTGCTATCTCTGCTAGATGTTCGTAGGATTCCCAAGTATTTTCCTCGTGCGTAAATCCTTCCCACTTGACCAAGTATACATGCTTCCGATGATCCTCGTCTGTTGGTCCACTGGCTATAATAGCTTCAGGTATCCATCCTTCATTGTCTGCTTCTATGGGTGGAATATCTTTTTCTTTAACTTCTCCCCGGTACTGTTCTAGCAGAGCAACATTGAACGTAGGATGTATTCGCCACGATGCTGGTAGCTCTAACCGACACCATCGTTTGTTGCTTCCGATTTTACTGATCTTAAAAGGTTTGTATAGTTTGTCGTCGAGTTTTCTGCATTGCCTCTTGGTTCGAATATTTCTCCCATCTAGCATTACCCAATCGTCGACTTTGAACTCTGGTGCTGGTTTTCTTTTCCGATCGTAGTATGTTGCGATTTTTTCGCGACTGCTTTCGAGTTGCGTTTCGAGCTTTCGATAGACGTCTACCATGTAGTGAGCGTATATTTCCGAGCTTGGGTTTTTGAATTCCACTTCGGTGGGCCAATTGGTGCGTGGTTCATATCCGTAGTTCGCGTAGAAAGGTGTCATTTTGGTTGCCGCATGTTTGGAGTTGTTATATGCGTATTCGGCCATTGGTAACATTTCTTTCCAATTGTCTTGTTCGTAGTTGCAGTATGTTCGTAGGTAATGTTCAATTGTCTGGTTCATCCTTTCTGTTTGGCCATCCGTTTGAGGGTGGAACGCTGTTGACATTGAACGTTTGATTCTTAAGAATTGGTACAAGTCTGCAATGAAATGTCTGGTAAATACCCCGTCTCTGTCCGATACTATATCTGTTGGCAGTCCGTGATATTTCCATACATTGTCTAGGAACAGTTTGGCTACTACTGACGATTCCCGTTTGGCTGTTGGTATAAAGTGAGCCATTTTCGTGAAGCGATCGATTACTACCATGATATTTTTGCATCCATCTGATTCTGCTAGGTCTGTGATAAAGTCGACTGATATGGATGACCACGGTGACGATGGTAATTCCAATGGATGTAGTAATCCATGTTTCGCATGTCGGGGGCTTTTCGTTCTTTGACACGAGTTGCATTTGTTGCAATAGTCTCGGACTTCTTCTTCTAACTTGGGCCAGTAGAAGTTTCTGGTGATGAGTTCCATGGTACGTTATCTTCCGAAATGACCTGCCACTGTGGAGTCGTGTTCTCGTTTGAGTACTTCTCTTCTAAAACCCTTTGGTGCGTACAGTCTTCCTTTCCATACCAACATTCCTTCTGTATCTATTCCAAATCTTTCGTCAACGTTTTTTTCCTTGTTGCTAACTTTTCTCAATATCTTCTTATATTCTTCATCTTCTTCTACTTCAGTAGTCCATCGCTCTTTCATTCCGGGTGTTAGTTTTTTAACTGAGAATCCGGCGAATGATATTTCTCCTATTTCCTCATCGTCAATATCCATTGCTCCGATGTTTATCCAAACTTCTGGTCCTAATAAAGCTTTCTTTTCCGTACTTTGCGTACCTCCCTCCCTAGAGATGAACTCCGGACATCTTGATAAGGCGTCTGCTTTTCCATTTGCTGAACCTTTCCTGTATACAATTTTGAAATTGTATTCTTGTAGTACTTCTGCCCATCTGGCTTGCCTTCGATTAAGTTGATTGGTTTCTTTAAAGTACTGTAGATTCATATGGTCAGAGAAGACGATAGTCGTATGTGTCGCTCCTTGGAGGTAGCATCGCCATGTTTTGAAAGCGTATACTATGGCGAGCATTTCTTTGGCGTATATTTGATAGTTGATTTCGGCAGATGAGAATTTCTTGGAGATAAAGGCGACTGGGTGCATTTTAGCGTCTTCAAACTTTTGCATTAGAACTGCTCCAATGGCGAAATCTGAGGCGTCAGTCTCGACTACTGCTGGTCGATCTTCTTCATAATGTCGCAGAATTGGGGTATTTTCTGCTGCAAACAATATGCATATTTTGTAGTAGGCCGCTTTTTGTGGGTCTCCGAATATGAAATTCTTTCCATCTCCTTTCAACGTATCTGTTATTGGTGCTACGATTCCAGCGTATCCTTTTATGAATCTTCGATAGAAGTTCCATAACTCTAAAATGATTTGGACCTCTTTTTGTGTTGTCGGTATTGGCCATTTGGTTATTGCTTCGCTTCTGCTTGGGGCCATTTTCAATCCTTTTCCACTAACTAGGAATCCTAGGAATTCAACTTCTTGTTTATCGAATTCGCATTTGTCGATTTCCACCACTAACTCATTATCCTGAAGAACCTGGCGTATTTTTCCTACATACTCATGGTGTTCCTCTCGAGTTCCTTTGGTTGCTATCATAACGTTGTCGATGTAGCATACTGTGACATTATCGTGGTGTCCTAGGAAAGGTTGTAGGATTCCGTTCATCCATCTTTGAAAGGTGGCAGGTGCGTTTGTTAACCCAAACGGCATGACCATATATTCGTAGGATCCAAACTTGGTTCTGAAAGCTGTTTTCCATTCGTGTCCTTTTGCCATTCTTACCAGGTGGTATCCGGATTTCATATCCAACTTCGTGATCCACTTAGCTCCTTTCATTCGATTTTGTAGTTCGTCCATTAAAGGTAGTGCAGTTTTGTCTTTGACCGTAAGGTCATTTAACCGTCTGTAATCTACACAAAGACGTAATCCTCGACCATTAGGTTTTGGTACAAATAAAATTGGGCTTCCTGCTTGTCCCGGAGATGGTTGAATTTTTCCTTCCCTTATCATTTTATCGATGTATTCTCGTAGTAGTTTTTCTTCTTCTCATGATAATTGGTATATTGGTCCGACTTTAACCTGATCTTCCGATGTGTTGAGGTTGATTTTGTGGTCGTGAGGGCCATGATTTGGTAATTTCTCGGACTCCTGGGGATCGAATAGTAACAACCATTTATGGTATTGAGGTGGTAATTTCTCTGCCAATTGAGTTGTATTACTGAATATAACCGATCCGATATTTATCGCATCGCTTCAAAAAACTATTCGATCATCGTACGTGATGTTCCAGTCTGGGTTTTTCTTTCCATGATTGTAACATTTGCTTCCACACTCTGTGAAATGTAGGTGACCGTATGATGTTCCTTGAGCTTTATGTTTCTCCGAATACCACGCTGGTATTAATACGTCGTATTCTTTTTGCATTGGTGCTACTTCGAATGTTTCGAGTGATCAATGGTTTCCAAAGGCTAAACCTAGCGGAATGGTATACATACCCAGTAGTTTTACCTTGTTTCCTCCAAAGTTATTTGCTCTGACTGAGTTTTTCCTCTTGACCACAGGTACTTTAAACACTTTTGCACATTGTGGTGATATTGTGAAAGATGTAGATCCTAGATCTAACATTGCTCGTACTGGGAATTGTTTGCTGTTTCCAGTTCCGTCATCGTAATCTATAAAAAACTTATAGATTGGTCTTTTTCCTATGCGTGTTTGTGGAATTTTGTGTAGTTTTTTGACTTCGTAAAACACAAAGTTGTCTGATGTATTTTGTCGCTTGATTGAGTTTACTTCCTCCGTGGGAGGTTGTTTGCGTTTGGTAGTCATCCTTTCGTCAATGACTGGGCCGTAGCAGGTTCTTGAATTCTAATTTTTCTTAATTAGTTTGAGGGGTATACTTACTTATTGCGCAACTACCATCCAGCGGTTTCATCCCTTCCGGAATCCTCAAGGTTGCAACCGGTATCTATATAAAGGCTTTCTCCCGCCTAATCGCCAGAAATCCTCCACGTAATTAACGAACCGTTCCATTATCTCCTTACTCCGAGATGTCTTCAGTTTGGTTCCACCAATCATCTGCAATATCCTCACTGCTATCCTCTGTTATCTCATCTCCATTGGATGTTTGTACTTGCCCTTCTTTTTCCTTATGACTCTCAATTTCGTAATCGTCGACCGGCGTATCTTCCAATTGGTCGAAACCTCCTACTTTCAATTATTGATATTCTTTGGGAAAATCCGCCGTTCCACTGGTGACTTTTACTGCTTGGAAGCACTTCATTGTTCCGTGTGCTCCTTTTCGCCCCGAAGGCCGTGCACACCGTATGCATTCCTTTGCCACCCTTCTTCTTTTCTCTTCTTCTGGTGGGACTCCTTGAATCATTTGTGCGTAGGTTTTTCCATATGTGCTTTTGAATGCTCGAGGTACTGATCCTTTTTGATTTGCTGGTGTGTATGTTGTTTGTTTCTTGAAACGAGAGTTTTTTCTAAAAGGTGTTTTTTGAACTGACCCTGCTTCCAAGATTCGTCCTGACGCTTTGGGCGTCTTTTTAATTATTCCGAAATTTTTTGCCGTGGCTTGCCATATTTCCACATTCTTTCCAGTGTTGAGGATAATTTCCCTCAATTCTGCGTCTGTTTTGTCCGCTGGATTGACTGTTGATAGTTGTTTAAATACTTGTACTGGAAGTTGTGACATTAGCATGGTTTGATAGGCCACGCCAGTTATCCCGGCTTTCACGTTCAGAGGGTCGTATTCCGTAATCATATCCTGGATGTTTCCCTCGTATCTTACTTCCATAATTGCTTTGTACGCTGCTTCCTGTTGAAATTGATTATGGAATCTGGCGTGTATTGCAGCTCGGTAGTCCATCCAACTTCTTTCGTGTTTTCCGGTGGATGCTTCTGTTTCCCATTGCATATGCCACGCTAGGGCGTGTCCTTCTAGGCGTCCTCTACAGTATTGCATTTTTATTCCTGGTCTAGGGAATAGGTAGGGTTGGTCTGCGATGTATGTTTCCATGCACATCCACCAGGTATCGAAATCCTCAGAACTTTTTCCTGCAAACTTGGGTGGATCCGTTATTTTAATTCTTGAATCCCTCGGTCTGTTGTTATGCCTTGTTCTGGACCGTGATCTGGACCTCCTTGTTCTAGACCGTCTGGTTGGGGATCTGGTCCTTCTGGATCTAGGTCGTTCAGATGGTCCTGGTGGAGACGGAGGTGGTGGTGGATCTCCTCCTGTTCCTCTGTTTCCGCTTGGTCCTGGTTCAGGTTCAGGTTCTGATTCTGGTTCAGGATCAGGCATTCCGGCATCGGTACCAGATCCTCCTCGAAGACCAGGTCTTGGGGCTATATCTGAATCTGTTATTGGGGAAATGCTTCTGTTTCTTTCCTCCGTTCTGTGCCTCCATTTCTGAACTTGTTCGGTTCTTCCTCGTCTACCTGGTGTTGTATTAGACACCTTTGCTCTTTCCACCACTTCAGTTAAGCCTGTAGTTTGCTCTGCGACCTCCTCAATTCTGTCTGCAATTTTCCGTAAATCGTGGTAGTCGGGTACATTCTTTTTTGTATGAGCTTCCAGGTCTGTTATCCTTTTATGTATTGCGGTATAGGATACTGATAATGAGGCTTGCTTAACCCTTGGTTGGGCTTGCTCTTTCTCGCAACCTTCTATTCTTCTTTCGAGTCTTCTGAACTCGTCTGTTGCTCCAGCAATGATTTGCTGTGATTGGTCCTGGATGACATCGATTCCAGTTGTTGTTTCTTTTAATACACATTCAAGTATCCTGATTTGCTGTTCGTGTCCTTTCAGTACTTGAGCTCCCAGGGCTCTGTTGGTTTCTACCTGCTGAGCGAAGATTTCGCAGTCTTTTCGAACATCGTCGAATTCGACTTCTATCACTACTCTCTCGTTGTTGCAGCATTCGATTAGATTCCTCATGTCTTGATCGAGTCGTGATACTCGTGCTTGTACGCTGTCGATCATTCCGGTGTCCTCGTCCTGCACTATCTGTTGGTACTTCTGTCGTGACTGTTGATAGTGCTCTTGTAGTTTCTTGACCCATTCTGGTAGATGTTTGGGTGCGGTCGAGGTTGGTTTGGAGATTGCTGTGGATACTGGTGCTAACCGGTCCGCTCCAAAGGTGAGTCTGTGCCTGGGTGTCGACATTTTGAGTATTCGAGGATGTTGTGACGCTTGCTCTGGCTAGCGCGTAAAGAGCTATTCGTTGGACGTGACGGCAACGTAAACACTGATTGTTGCAGTATTTTGGACAGTGTTGTGGGCAACAAGGTATGTTTTCGTTGTTTCCTGTTATGTTGAATATTTTTGCCGCGCAGCAAGCTTTTTCATCGCACAGTATACAGTTCATGAACGTATTTCACATAACGTCCGAAATATTATACTGTTAGAGGGATACTGCAGCTAGATGTGACTTATCGATATTGTTGTACCGACTTATGGTAAAGGCGTATCTTAAAAATAATGATCCAACTAAAGATATGGAATTCGATTGTGACGCGTTTACGTCGTTGTACTGTATGTATAAATACAGGCATCTATTGCAGTATGGCCCTGTTTAAAAGTCGTAACTGTCTTGGAGATAATCTTCCGATGACTCGTCAAAGGCGACTTGGGAAGGAAGTTCACCGGGGTGGAAATAATGGTAGTATTCTACCCAGAAGTTATTACGAACAAGGTATCGTGCGAGGTGTTCGTATTTGGCTCGAGTGTTTGCTTGGGCGTGCAAGATGCGAGCGTAGAGAATCTTCTGATCGTCTGTAATAGACATAAAAGTTTATTGGTGAATATTCTTAAGGTAATTAACTTAATAATATTTCAGGTGGTTTTTCCGCTGTTGTGTTCTGACTGTGGTTTGTTCGACTGTTGCTTGAATCGTTGTGTTAAACTTGTGGGTTTAAGGTGGTCTTTTATAGGTGAGTATTTCCGCGTCAAACCATCCTGCTAAGGGGTGACGGTACTTCTCTGTAATCTATGATGTGTGTGTATAGTACTATCTCAATAACACTCAGTCCACCATAGTGGGTGTTCACATAACATCCGATCGTTGCTTCAGAGCCGATCTCGGTAGTTAGCTGTGGAGAGTTCCGTTTGACAACGTGAGGTTGCATAAGCCCCCTCCAGGAATTCCAAAGGTTATCCTGCGTGTGATGACGTTGCTGACGCACATATCGGACCATTACTTCGTATTTGTTATCTTTCTTCGTATTGAGTGGAATAGTAATCAATGATTTAATGAGCTGCCAACCCATACATTGCCACGTACCTAGTGTCATCGAGTCCTATCCGTGCTCCCCGAAGTGGGTGCCCTCTGTCAGTTACCGTGTTTGCAAACGCGGTAGAGTTGGGTTGCAACAGTCTAGATCCAAGCACTTATCTTTTAGCTAGAGTTAACTACCGGGGCGCAGTTAGCTTATCTCCTTTGCTTATTCTAGCTCTAGAGATAGCAAAGTCCCGCATACTAAGATAATATCGCTTGTCCAACCATATCCATGGTGCTAAGCACAAGTATGGTTTGTCCCAGTATTAGCATGATACTGAAGATAACACTGGTCTGATCTGTAACGCACAGCTGACCCGAAGGCCCCTGCTCGGCAGTTACTTTGCTTCGGCAGTATGGTTGGTGTGTCCCATGCCTTGGCCAGTACTATGAGTTTTTACCCCATGATTACTGTCTGATCGAGTGTGCGTACTGTCTCCACACTGGGTAGCTATTCCCTATGCTGAGACGCAGTATTGTAGCATAGACTATTGTGGGGATTTCACCCGGCTATGTTGAGCCGTCTGCTAACTCATCAGTAGACATCCTCAGGGGTGTGACCTTTAACCGCTGATTCATCTTGAATCATGGCAAGCCTGGGAGACTAATTCTGATGTACTTTATACGCATGCTAAGGGGAAACCCCTAACACCACCGATCGTTGGCACAGAGCCGATATCGGTAGTTTTATTGCGGAGAGTTCCGTTTGACATCGTGTGATGGCGTAAGCTCTCACCGGGCATCCCACAGGTTATCCCGCATCTATGATGACGTTGCTGACACGCGTATCAGACCAATACTTCGTATTAACTATCTTTCTTCTACATGAATGGAATAGTGATCAATGATTTAATGAACTGCCAACCCATACATTGCCACGTACCTAGTGTCATCGCGTCTTACCCATGTTCCCAGAAGGGTGGTGCACTCTCTCAGTTATTGTGTTTGCAAACGCGATAGAGCTGGGGTTCAACAGTCCAGACCCGAACACATATCCTTTAGGTAGAATCACCTACCGGGGTACAGTTAGCTTAACTCTGTTCATTACTTGTCTCGGGTGATAGCAAAGTCCTTCAAACTAATATAATATTATTCGTCCAACTATTCTCGGGGAACTGCATGCAATTCCGAGTATCGTTTTATCCCAATACTAGTTTGATATTGAGTAATACTGGTCTGATTCATAACGCACAGCTGACCCTAAAGTGCCTCCGTGGCAGTTATGTATGCTTCGGCAGTATGGTTTGTGTGTCCCATGCCTTGGCCAGCACTGAGGGATACTTCTCTTAGTTACTGTCAAATCGAGTGTGCGTATTGTCTCCCCATGGATTAGCTACCCCATTTTGTTAAGACATGGTATTGGAGCTTGGAATATTATGGGAATTTCACCCGGCTGTGTTGGGCCTTCTGCTCACTCATCAGTAGATATCCTCAAGGGTGTATCCTCAACCACCTGACACAAATCGTCACATGGTGAGCCTGGGAGACTAAGCCTGATGTACCTCATACGCATGATAAGGGAAAACCCCTAACAGCTGACAGCTGATGTTCCAACCATTGTACTCTGTACAGTACTATGTTTGAGTCAGTGGCCATCAACCCTGGACTCAGAGAGTCTTAGAGTTGCTGCCCAAAGATAAAATCATATCATAATACAATGAAAACTCAAAAACTTAATTGGTGTATATAATATGGGATCATAAAGGCTGACCAAAAATTAGGCTCTGCTGCAGCTAAGACCTGGTGGTTACTATGGACTAGCTGGAAGCTGACTGGAGGCAATTCACTTACTCTGGACTACCTTAACCCCATTAAAGGCGGCGAAGCCGCCTCCGCACCTAGTTGTGTAACAAGCTGACGCCAGGTCACGTGCAAATTACATTCACGCCAACCTCTAGCTCGCTCGGCGCGACCAATTCGACGACAGTCTCAAGCTCAGCACGAAGTTACGAGATGAGTTCAAATAACATCAACTCTAGATCTGCAGTTGCTAGTGCCCTCTCTTCTCTACTTCCCTCCGACCTCTCCATATCTCTTTATCACATTGCGACCTCTCCTGCAAAAACTACACCTTTATTTACACCTGCACCCTCCAAACGACCTGCCGCAACCACTCTCGAATCGCACTTCATCGCGATCTCCCACGAAAATGTTCTGGCATTCGCTATAGAGCTGCTCGTTTATACTCTTGTCGCTTCCGGCGAACGAATCATTTTTATCTCGAAAGCCGATAGCAGCGGATACCTCCCTTCTTCGGTAGCATGTTATACTCCCGCCCATGAGCCAGAGTCGAAGGTTTCGTTGCTCCGCAACGTTGCTATGACAGTTGTTCGCGTCATTCTTGAGAACGCCAGAGCAGCGAATCCAACATCCAAGATCACTGTATCACTGTTTGCACGAAGTCAAACGCAGTATCTGTTCCCTAATTCGGCCTCAAATACAACGAAACACATTTTGGAGGACCGAGGACTGATCGCGTGGTGGTGTAGAGTGCTCGATCCCATCTTCCAGCAGTACATAGATCAAGATGCAAAGGCATATCTCCTCGTCCCGGGGTTCGACAGGCTACAGACTCGGAAGCTTTTCCCTGAACGGCAAGATACAAAAGAGGCACAGTGGATTTGTGGCCATCCGTTGGTTACAGATCCGGAACGTGATCTGACCGTAAGAGAGATAATTCCGCATTATCCAGACGATCCCAAGGCGCGGTTTTTGAATGAATTGAATGGCGATGAGAGTGGAAAGGTGACGCAGAGAGGGAAAAAGTGGAACAGTATTCGTTCTGTGGATGATTTTTGGGAGATGATGAGCATGAGGCAGGAATGCTCGTTGGGCAGATGTGTCGGGTTCATATGGGTGGTTATTGACGGGGAATCAAAACCAGAAAGCACGCAGACTCCGCCATCTCAGCATACAGCTGAGCCGGAGGTCAACCATCTCTACAGCCCGGGAACCAGGAATCCACACAAGTGAACACACAGCAATCAACCCAACAATTCACAAAACCCAACATCCAGTT
This sequence comes from Trichophaea hybrida, assembly GCA_015178995.1. Taxonomy (NCBI): domain Eukaryota; kingdom Fungi; phylum Ascomycota; class Pezizomycetes; order Pezizales; family Pyronemataceae; genus Trichophaea; species Trichophaea hybrida. The sequence continues at coordinate 112,765 of WHVE01000315.1, read as the reverse complement.
AACTATCGACACACAATTATCCGGCTCCTCATTAGGGGCCGATCCGTCATCAGAATCACCAAAGAAGCGCGCCCGGCCTGAACCAGCCTCCATTCTCATGTCTCCTCGCAAAAAGAAACTAAAGGCTCTCGACTCCGACAACCTTATACTCAAACCCCCTCTCGTCAGTTCTGCAATCGTTCTCGACGAGAAAAGGTATCAGCGCACAATCGACTCGCTCCTATACCACACCGATTTTGGAACAATCGACCTCGCAAAGGATGGAACTAGGAAGTGGGTTCAGCGGAGTTATGCTGCTGTCAAAGCGAGCGACGTCATAATCAGGGATGGTTGGGATTGGGGTGAATTGGTGACAGGGACAGTGGACAGAGCTGCTGAGAAGGCGAAAGAGAAGGAGGGGACGGCTGGCGTTAATGTTTTAATGGGGCGGCGGAAGAAGTCAGAGCCTAACGTTTTAACAATGAGGAAGCAGGGAAAAAAGCCAGCAGAGTCTATATCGGCGGCGAACACCTTGGACGCAGGGAAGTCAACAGAAACCGAACAGGCAGCAAAGAGAGGAGAATTTGCGAATGCACCCATGGTAAATGTGCTGGGAGCCAACCTGGTGAGAAGGAGGCCAAAAGCCGAGGAAAATTAATGCGTAGAATGATTTCATAACATGATTAAACGAAGTTCTGCTCTCTTAATAACGACACATGATTAATTTTTTGAATCTTTGACCGAATGACCTCTGATGACCTAAATCCAAACACATGGTATCACTTCGTCCTATCTTCATCCATCCATCCATATCACTATGTCCACTCTCCCCTCTGAGACTCGGCTCGAGCTACTCACTCGCATTACAACCATCCTAACTTCCTTCCACACCACCCTCGCCCATTCCACCCCGCTAACGCTTTCAATCGCCTCCCGCCAGAGTTCCTCGCCCACATTGCACACACTCACCTTCCCCGGCAGCACCTCGACGCAAGCATGGCGTTTCACCATATACCTCTCCCTCCTCTCTACCATCCACCACCTCCTCTCCACCAACCAAACCGCAACAAAACGCGACATATTCTACCAACACGTCTCCCTATTCCGGACGCAAGCAGTTGTCGACAAAGCGGTTGAAGAGCTTGCAGCAACGTTTTCGGTTCCTCGGAGCGCACTTGGGATCGTTGCGGCAGCAAAGGGTATGGTCAAAGGCGGGATGCGGATCGTTATGGCTGGAGGCGAATCCGTGGAGTGTTCTGCCACCGCAACACTTATTCCTCCCGGAATTCAGGTGGAGAGAATTGAGCTGCGGGATGAAGTAGAGTGGGTGCTACTCGTCGAGAAGGAAGCGACTTTCCAACGCCTCGATATAGGGAAGAATGGGATTGCGATCACAGGGAAGGGATATCCAGATGTTGCGACGAGGGAGTTGTTGGTACGACTGGCAGCTATGGGGAAAAGAGTATTTGCACTTGTTGACTTGGATCCGCACGGGATTGAGATTATGGCGACGGTGAGGTTTGGGAGTAGAGCTATGGCGCATGAAGGAGTGGCGCTTTGTGTGGAAGAGCTGACGTGGATTGGTGTGAGGTATGAAGACCTTGTTGGGGTGGTTGAGAATAGTAGGGAGGGGTTGTTGGGGTTAACATTGAGAGATCGACAGAAGGCTATGGGGATGTTGGCAAGGACGTGGATTGAGGAAGTTCCGGAGTGGAAGGTGACGTTGCAGAGAATGTTGTTTTGTGGGGTGAAGGCTGAGATTGAGATTCTCGGAGAGAACTTATGGGAATGGGCCGAAGGGAAGATTGGTGATTTGTGATCTGATTTGGGACGTATGTGTACAAGAAGAATATGCATAAGACTGCAGGACCAAGAAACGGCTATACACATAGTCCCTACTCCTCATCACCGGAGATAAAAGCAAGCACATTTCCAAAAATTTATTAGGGCGGTATCATTGTTCCACAGCAATCAGCAATATTTACAATCTACTCTTCACATCTAACATCTCCACTCCACCCTGGCCATCAACCCACTGCTTTCCTTCCTTCAGTCCCCACCATTCCTCCAGTGCCTCCTTCCCTCCCTGTCCAGGTGTCAACGCTTCGCCCTCCCACCCTTCACTTTCAAGCGCGGGACTATCCTTCAAAGTCACTGGTGGCCCTAGCTGAAACCCTTCCGCTTTAAGCTCCATGTGCGTCTTTACAGGTGTAACACACGCATCGATGCCATCAAATATCGCCTCCCACTCCTGTCTCCTCTTTTCCAGGAAAGTCTGCGTAAATAATTTTCTCAGAGCTGGCCAATTCTCTCTATCTTCGCGATCCGGCACATCTGCTCTCCCCGGGAGTAGACGCTCAATAAATGCTTTATAGAACTGTGGTTCCAGTGCTCCTCTACCCCGCATTAGCGCAACCTCTAGAATAGGCAGAGAGAGTACCAACACAGCCATAAACCCACCATCCTTAGTCCTATAGGTATCATAAAACGGTGCGCCACCGTCCAGCAAATTCTTTCCCCGCTCGTTCCTCCAGTTTCCATCTGGATTCATCTGCCCAAACCGCAGGAAACTCGCCAGATATGCGGAACCATCAACCATATTTGCTTCCACCACCTGCCCCTTCCCAGTACCCATTCGGTGAAGGAGAGCAAGAAGGATGCCAACAAAACACATCATCCCGCCCCCTGCAAAGTCACCTAGTATGTTTCCCGGCGCATACGGATTCTCTCCAGGCCGTCCTAGCATGGAGAGAGTGCCCGAAACGCTAATGTAGTTGATATCATGCCCTGCCATCTGTGCGTACTTTCCCTCCTTCCTGAAGCCCGCCATCCTTGCGTATATGAGCCGTGGGTTTATGGCGAGGAGAACGTCCGGCCCGAGATCAAGCTTCTCCAACACCCCCGGGCGGAAAGGATCGATCAGGACATCGGCGGTTTTGGCAAGGCTTTTGACCAACGCGATTCCAGACGGAGACTTGAGGTTGATGCGGATTGAGCGTTTGTGAGGCGCTAGGCGGTCAGCAGTCGGGTGGGGTGGGAGGTTGTGGCGGTCGATGCGGAGGACTTGGGCACCGTAATCGGCAAGGAGTTTCCCTGCGAAGGGACTGGAGGAGAGTTAGAACGAGAGGTGAAAGACGAGGTGCGAAGATCTTACCCAGGTGCAAGGCCCGCGAACTCGAGGACGAGGAGGGATTTGAGAGGTGGTGGCGATGTCATAGATGCGTCAGGATAAAAATTAGGTGAAGCTTGAGCTTGAGCTTATATACCGAGCTGTAGCTAACAACCACCAAAAACGACCAAAAATGATGGTATCAACAACCCGATGGCCACACAACTATCGTAGCTGAATTCCAGACTGCTCAAGGACCAAGGGGATGGGAGCCCTGAGATGAATTGAAGCAATTATCGTGTTGTTTTCCAGAACAGCCATTCGCTGCCCAGTCATGTTCACTGGGTAAGGGTCCGTATTTTGAAGCCAGGGTGATACCCGGGGCCGAGGTTCGAGGTCGAGGTGGTCACAAGGAAACAGGCTGAAGTACTGAAGTCGCCTACCCACCAACCAAGCTTCCTTTCATACCCTCAAAATATGCCACTATGTGCCTGATCGTGAAATGGTATGTCTTTGAAATGTGCTAGCAGTGGTTCAGATAAGGTGTGGTCAATGCGTCAGGGTTTAGCCCTAGCACTAGCAAATGCCAGGGCGTATCGAGCATTAAGGAACGGGGTCCAAAGTGAGTATCGAACAGAGACACAAAAAATTGGCCCACTGAACAGCTAGGGTCTACTTCTACACTGGCGACATATCCAATGAGTATTGCCCAATGGCCGCCCAGAATAACGGATCTCGGGAATTCCTATCGAATGGCAGGCAATAAGCCAACGCCGCCATTTTCTATCAATACTCCTGTTCACCGCAAAGCTTTATCCCGTCTCTCAAAGCGCTCTTGAGCCGCTCTATCTTTTCCCTCTCGAGTTCCCCCTCCCCAACTTCAGTTTTTATCCCCTCCTTTAGCTTGCTCCAAGCCCACCGCTCACTATCTACAATCGCCTCTCTTCCTCTCTCTCTAACCGTCTCCTGAAATCCCCGTTTCTCCCGCATCCATCGGCTTTGTAACCATCTCACGCTTCCGACAGTTCCAACAGCAGCCATAGTAAGCGCTGAGTATAAAGGTACATCAGATAGATACAGCAACGCTGACGATGCAGCGGAGAGCGCGGAGGTGGAGAGAGAAGAGAATAGGTATTTTTGTGCCGTAGCTTGGAGATTGGGGATGAGGGTGGTCATGATTTCATTTCGCTTCTCTTGGATGTACATAGGACGATCTAGCTGTAGCTCCAACTCCAGCGAATTGGGGTTATTGTAACCAGCACTAAAAAGCCGGCCGGCTAGGAAGGCAACGTCTTCTTCACTCTGAGTGAGAAAAGTGGAGGTAACAATATGCTGAGAGACATTGCCAACATCGTCGACTCGCCATAGAAGCTTCCACCACTCGAGCTTGCGCCATTCTTGGGACTCGGCGGAGGTTTTGAGCTCGAGATGCGCGGTGTGACTCCAGGTGATGATGGCGGAAGCCAGAGTTTCGGGAGTGTCGCCATCTTCTATACGTGTGGGGGTGGTGGTGGAGGTAGTAGAGGTGGAAAGTTCGTGGCTAGCGGAGGTAAAGATATCGTGGAGAAGTGATTTGATGGCGGGTTTGAGAGTGTTTGAGGTTGTGGTGCCTGCCAGGAGCCACGATCTCACGTCTTCTATACCCTGGCCTCGATCGAGATCAATAACCTGGATGTGTTCGTTCTTTGCTACAACACCAGGAAGTGAGATGACTCGCAAGACCTGCTGAGGTCTGTACATAGTAGGCGTAATAGTTTCCAGTAGCCTCGCTACCCCCTCCGCGCCTGAGCCGCCATAGAAGAGTGTTTTATGCACAGGATATTCAATCACCCTCGCGCCGGGGGTGTCGGTGGGTTGAAACAGAAGCACTAATGGATCGGGAGAAATCCGCGAGGTGACAACGATCTCGATGTTATTCGTCCGCAGTACCTCCATTGGCGCAGTGAGGATTGAGAGTGGTGATCCGGCGAGCGTGGTGAGCTTAGGATATGTTCCAAAGCTTTATCTATTAGTCGAGCTGATGCGACATGCAAAGGTCAAATACACACCGTAGCAAGAGACCTCGCCCTGGTTTTCCGCCCTGCGCAATCCATTCTTTCAATTCACCGCTCCATCCTTCATCGCCACCAAAGATTGCGGTTAGGATATCTGAGCCGACAACTACAATTCGCACAGGTGCATCCTTTTGTTCTAGCCCTCGAAGCGCTAACTCGATCCGAGAGGGCGAGCCTCCATGGCCGAGAGTAGAGAGGGTGGTAAGAATGTGCTTAAGCTGTTCATGAGGATGTGGAGAGGGAGTAAAGGGCGGCGCTTCGATAGAAGTCGTGGAATTAACCGCGGAATATGGCTGGAGATATTGCGGAGGGCGTGATAGGGTGCGATGAAAGAGGGTGGTGGTGGTGGCTGAAGTTCGCCGAGGGAGTGGTAGTCGCGGAGGCATGAATGCAAAAAGTTAGAATGACGTCGAAAGAGCATGGGTACAAACAGCCAAGCCGGAACCGTCAGAACTGTAGATATAAACACAGGCGATAAGAGAAACAAGGTGTTCAGTTTATTTAAATCGATGTTCTGCGAGTAGATACTGAACGTGTGGCACTGAGTACGTGGATGGGACTTGGACAATATTGCAGGTTTATAATGATCTATCTGCTTTTTCTGGTTGGCTGTAGAGTGATGAGCAGATCTCTTTAAGAGACGTTCACATGAAACCAGACTTTAACTGGCCAGTCTTTTTTCTTTGCAAGCGGATGCTCATAATTTGGAACACTCGCCCAACGCATAAAAGCCACACACATTATGACACATCTAGTAAGAAATTGTGATTTCGTCTCTTCTGCAATCTCAACGAACCCAAACAGCGTGATATTCCTACGTAGCTACAAAAAATTCACAGTCTTCGGAGTGCTACCCTCCAGATTATATAAGGTCCATCAAAAAGGAACGGACCCATTGTCCCACGGCCTTCCATTGACCTCCTTCGCATATTCCTCAATCGTCTTCCACTTAAAGTACTTTTCTCCCGGATTGATAAGCTCGTTATCATTCCTCGTATGATCAAGTACGCCCTCAGCCATCATGATGGGCAATAGCGGCCCTATATGTCCATCTGCATTAGCATTCAACTCACTTAAACCATACCGCGCCATAACTCACCTAGCATACCTCGCGGAAGCGATGCCTTAATTTTGTTATAATCCTCCCAAGCCTCCGTTAGACCGCTGAACTGGAGCTTCAGTGCCTCGCCACTCTCAGACTCGAATGCGTTCGCATACTCCCTCAACGTATTATTCATGGATGCTATGCGGACGTACTTGGGACACTTCTCCGGGGTATAGTGAGCGAGGAGAATTGTCTGTAGTGTAGCGGGTCCGAGATCACGCTGGCTAGTTAACGCCAATGGGGCGATTCCATCGCCGACGATGGACCAAGTTGCCGAGGCCGTGTCAAAGCCTGTGGATATTCCAATCAACCGAGTTCATACATGAATTTGATACCAAAAACAGTGAGAAGCAAAGACACCTACATACCAAACCATTTACAGAACGTAATTTCGGTGATGAGACTAGTAAAAATTGCTATTGCTTTTAGGCCAAGGGATTCGGCTGCGGAGATATGGTCCCGCTTCGCTTGAAACATAGTGTGATAGTGTGAAATCGAGGTATGGTCAGTTCCCCATTCGGAGCTTTCGACATGCATTGTTAGATTGTCACTTCTGGTAAAAACAAAAGTTGTATAATGACAGTGGGTAACCCATTCACTTACCTTACGTACACCTTCACTCCTACCTCAGCAGCTTTTTTTCGCCAGTCAGCATGTTATGTTGCATTCGGGCGTGAAAGGTAATATTTGATATACCTGCTTCCACCAAATTCTGCTTAATTTGTTTAACATCCCCCTTCGTCCCCATCGTGGAAATTAAAACATCTACACCCTTCAATGCGTCTACTACCTGACTTTTCTCATCGTAACTGATTTGTCGAACTTCTACCGCTTCGTCGAAGGGCTGCATATTTGACGCATCACGCGTGAGGATGACGAGACGAGAGATTTTTTTTGCTTGCAGGGCGGATATGAAGGTGGGAGTTATGGGTTTTCCCATAAATCCTGTTGCGCCGAGGAGAGCGACGGACGGTGGTGAAATCGACATTGTGTTCTTTTTAGAATCCCAATTTGAGATTATATTTGCACAGAAGTTGTGGTCTCGATTAGATCTGCTGTCTAGGTAACTTTATAGGGTGAGTGACCGTTGCAGCTGGGATATACACCCTGCTTGATCAACGGTTCCCCACTTTCCTCGACATCGGTACACCAGTGACATTGTCCATTTCAAATGCTGATCAATTCTCCTTCATCAAACAACATCCGGATTTAAGCTTAAGGTGACATCTGGATAAGATACTAAGTACTTAGTAGTCTTGGAGTGTAAATACCCCATCAATCCAAGCCCCAACATAGATGCGCTCGCAAATGAGTCGCCTGTTGACTTCGCCAGCTCTTAGAGTGAGATATGTTCCTAGATTTGAACCTCATAGGACCCATTCAATCGTGCTCAAACAATTTTCAGTGGCACTTCCGCCATATCCAGGGTTGTGTATGGTCCGATTTGAGTGGCCACACCTCAATGCGTCTGCAGCTAAAAACAGACTGTACCGCATCGATTTAGGTCGTTCTCAGCTACTGTCATGAGAGTGGCTGCCTCAAACCCCTTGCATAGACGCGTATTACGCTGCATGATGTTTCAGTAGAGGTGAGTACAGATATGCAGTCCCCTTGCATCAGTTGCTGTAACTCCACAAAAAAACAACGCCGCCATCGTGGTTCTGGGAACGTATTTTCTCGAAGTCTCAAGCGTCAAACACATGCTATTGTCTTGACGCAAGGGCACATGCTGATAGGCCGAACATTGCTATCATAAACCAGAATATTCTTCAGCTGCACCTGCATTTTTCGCTTCACCTTCTGACCAGATTTTTCTTGTCCCCCATAAGCTCGTTCATCGAAGCAGTGAGAAATCCCACAGGGACTGGTTAGTGGGTGCAATTCGTTGCATTCCAGAAATGTGATTTTTTCCAACATGCTCGAAATCTCAACGGGTACATCAATGCCACGGAATCCTCGAATTGTCAGAGCGGTTTCCCTAGACTATTCGCTTGCTTTTCACATCTCTCTCAGCCGTTTCCCCAATTATCTGGCAACAAGACCCCTGTCTATTCATTCCAGAATTCCAAAATTCTAGCTTTCGTATTATCTGTAAATCGCAACGTCATCTAATTAACATTCACCACACGGACGCGATCCAAAAATGACCACACTCCAAATAATTTCCACTACTTTCACCACCACGGGACAAGGAACGAGCATTCTCAAGGCAGCAGCCACGAGAGCTGCGACAGTTGTGAGTTCCGGACCAGCAAAAATCTCAGCCCTTCAAACTACAAACCTACCATCTACTCCAGTCAGCACCGCTTCTGCATCCACCATAATTCCTCCTGCACCAGGAGTTCCGAACACCTCCACCTCAACTATCCCAGTGCCCACCGTCATACCAGCCGATAAAAGTTTTCCACTGCCCTCAAAACTTGTCATTGCAATAAACAGTGCTTCCATAGCTACTGTCTTGTTAGCCCTCCTCTACTTCCTTTACTATCGCCGCCGCAAACAGCACCAACATGCCAGCGTCCAAAAGCTCACAAGTACCCCTCTTTTTATCTCGTTCCCCAAATCTCGAGAAAGCGACCTAGAAAAGTGCCCTATTTCCCCACCTACCAGTCCATCGGGGAAAGGAAAGCGTATGTCCTTCACAGACGAACCCGAGCAATACCCTATATTTCACCAATTACCAAGGCCTGTGCCGTTAGTACATCTGGTTCCTCCGACCGAGCCCCACCTGGAACACCGGTCTTGCTTCAATCATCCCGATCGAGCAATTTTCTGTCTTCTAATTCGCACCCAGGCCAACAATACCCACCTCCCAAATATCCCCCGCCTAGAATACCCTCACAACCATCAAAGGTCATCAGTAAATACTCGCAAAGAAGACTAAGCACACGAAGCAACCGATTAGAGCCAGGAGAAATCTGTTTTCTTCCAGGAGCCGGTCGGCATTCCATTTCGGACGGAATAATCCCAACTCCACCAAGGGCACAGACTCCCAGAAGCAGTGAGTCTTCGTCGGTTCCCCAATCTGGAAATTTGACGCACCATCATCCATCGATCGAAACGTTTCCGTCACCGTTTGGTGTAGAGGGAGTTGAAGAGGAGGGTCTGGAAGTGCGCAGTGGCAGCCCGAGTATTGAAGGATTGGCGGCCACTGAGACTTCGGCAACTGTTCTGCAATTGTCACCACCTGCTGGAGAATGGACAGTCGAAGGAGAACGCATCAATAATAGTAATAGAAGTCCATCCAGAGCCCCAAGTCCAGGCGCATCCATCTCCGAGCAGCGCACAACTCCACCAACACCTCGCACACCAATCCCGACCATCCCGGAAAATGGTGCTAAAGAAGCTTTATCGTTGAGTCCTCATCAACAAAGGAATGGTACATCTGCATTAGCGTCAAATATGTCTGGGGCCCCGGAAACAAGCCGGTTTCCTATTAGAAATACATCAAGCTCTCACTCTCTTCACGAACAACACTCACAAACATTCCTTTCGATTTCATCAAGATCCGGATCAAGTGTTGCATTAGTCGATGATGAGCCAAAGTAGATGAGTAATGGGGGCTCTTTCTCTCGAAGGCTATCGGAATCTTGGTGGAATCCCTGAGGCCACATAGATTATGGGGAGGGTTGGGAAATGGGGGGTTGGTTGGGGTCGTTTCTTAATAAGCTGGTACGATATAATGAAATTAGACTGTAGAGATTATCCTAGTCAAGATGTAGAGGCAATAGCATGTGATATACTAGGCAATGTGATTGTGCTGGCATTTTTTAGCTTTTGTATACTCATACTTCCCTGCCACTTACCTATCTGATATAATACATTATCTTTTAAAGGCGAGACTCTATACCAATATCAAAATCACCCTAAGTACATCCTTCCTCGAGGATTTAACCAGTTCGTCTCCATTTTAATTCCTCTACACCATCTGCACTTTCAGCGACAGCATCTTCTTCGTCTCCCTCCCTCCGTCGAACAACCCCAGCACCGGGGCCCAAAATGGCCGTCGATCCATCATCTTCGGCATCGTCAAATCGAAACTGGTCAACGTTTTCCGCCGTAATCCATCCACCTTCACCAGGAAATCCCTGCAGTCTAGGTTCGTCTCTATCGCCCTCAAATAGAATACGGTCTTCGCCTTCTCCGTCCTCGTCTTCACTGTTCGATGCGGCCGAGTGGAGACTTGTGCATAAACTCAAAGCTTTGAAGATTGCGTTGGCAATGTCGGATTGAGGGTCCTCTTCCGTCGCCTTAGGTATCAGGGTAAGCTCCAGAAGCTCTTCATCGTCATATTCGTCGGAATTGGAAACGTTCGAAATGTCTGGCGTAAGCGAAATTTGCATGTACAACCCTGTCTCTGTCCCCACTTGCTGTATGGCATGGAGGGTGAGAGAGAGATATGGTACAACTGCTCCGACCGAAAGGGGTTTGTTGAAAAGAATTAGGTTCCTGCACAACGGGTGTGTTAGCTTCGGAAGCACTATTATCCGAGAGGATGGGGTCGGAGTGTACTCATTGGTAACCCAGAGATCGATGCCGTCCACAGGGATTTCTGTAGCCGAATCGCTACTGTCCGTGCCTTGAACCCCAAATATAGGAATTAGAGATGCTTGGTCGCTGGAGATAAGGACCTTGCTGTCGACTTGGTGGTAGTGAAGAACAGGTGTGGAGAAGGATTCTGGGGTTTCGGACTGGAAGGTCGACAGCGGAGTGTAGGAGGATTCCTCTGGAGAGGATCTGATGATTGTGAGGGGCATTATGGGATGGCCGAACAGATGAGCGGACGTTAGATAGCTGTTGATAGATAGAGCAGAAGAGAACCCCTCGATGCAATGGTGGTGCTGCAGGGAAGTGTGAGGCTCAAGCCACCTAAGCGCGCCCCCTTTTAAGTTTGACACCTTAACCTTAAGTGCTCCCCTGCAGAAAAGGGACGTACGCATCGTTGAGATAACCTTAACCACGCTCCTACATCCAATTGATACTAAGTAACTGGAAGTGCTAAGAGGTAATTTGATGTTGGTCGATCGACCGCACTCCCAGTCGAGTGCTGCCATGCACCTTCTCCTTATTCTGCTTTTGTTTGTGTTTCTGCTTTTGCGTCTGCTGTTTCTGCTGCCTGTTCTTCCCAAATCCCAAACTGGAAGCATTCCACACTGGAGAGAGACTGATGTCTTCTCTCTCCCATCTCCTTTCCACTCTCTCTGTGCGCGGAAAATACGACTGCGAGACTGCACTCTCCCTCTTCGTTTTTGTTGTCGTCGCCTACTTGTCAATTTCTAGCTGTCTTGCGCCTACTCATTCTATCGCCCAGTTCATCCGCATGACTGCAGCAGCCTTTGCCGAAGCATCACCACTGTCTGCAACGCTCGGCGGCGGCGAATCTGACCAAATTTTGGCTAGTTCAGAATTGAGTCGCCACCCTTTTTGGGGCTGGTTTGCTTTGGTCTATTATATCATGATATGGATGCTCATCATCGTGGGTTATAGTTGGATGTCTGTTATTTATTCCCCTGTATACTCTCACGGGCTTCGCTGATAATCTGGATCATGTAGACGTCGAACTTACGCCAAACTTCCACCCCCGCCACAAATTCCGAATGCCGAGCCGCCCTTCGTTACGATTCTGCGGCCAATAAAGGGATGCGACCCAAACCTCCATCTTTGTTTGGTCTCTACCTGTCTCCTCGACTACCCGCCCAGCCAGTTCGAGCTTGTGTTTTGTATCGCATCGGATACCGATCCAGCGATCAAGATAGTCAATGATGTTCGCAAACAGCACCCAAATATCAACGCAAAGCTGGTGATCAGTGAGGAAGACGTGGGACCGAACCCAAAAATCAGAAATTTAAGCCAATCGTACCGTGAAGCCACCGGTGACATTGTTTGGATCCTCGACTGCAACGTTTGGGTCACACCTGGAACTCTCCGTCGCGCCGTCGAGTTATTGGAAGGAACACAGGGTCGCCCTGGATATAAGCTTGTTCATCATCTTCCAATTGCTTTCGACATTACCCCAACTCTTTCCCGTGTCCGCGATAATCCTTCCTCGGTCAGGAGTTCCTCCAGTCCGTTGCTTCGAAAGGACCCATACCCCGCCGAGAAAAATTGGTTGACGAAGTTGATATCCCATGGTGGAGGCAGACTCGAAGAGAACTTCTTATCGAGTTCACATGCTAAGTTCTATTCAGCCATCAACACACTCGGGCTAGCGTCTTGTGTGGTCGGAAAATCAGAACTGTTTCGCCGCAGTCATCTTGCCGAAGTAACCCGTGACGGAGGCGTGAACGCAGGACTAAATTACTTTGCCGATTACATCTGTGAGGACCACATGATATCCGCAAAGCTCTGGAGGACGCCCTTAGAAGAGGAGCGGACTGGCAAGAGGAAATGGGGTAAACATGCAATGTGTCCCGATATTGTCTTCCAGCCGCTGTCGGATATGTCAATCTCTGAATACATAGCGAGAAGGGTTAGATGGATCAGTGTTCGAAAATATACAGAACTTTTTGCTACTCTAATGGAAAATACGACCGAATCAATCTCCATGTCGCTAATCGGAGCTTATGCGGCCACAACCATTCCGTTTATTAGCGATTCGATTGGAACCTCCTGGTTTTCCTTCGGATGGGCCTGGTTGTTCAGCATGTTTATCTGGGCTACATTTGATAGACATTTGTTCAACTTCATCCACAGCTATAGGTCAACTATCGTCGACGAGCATTCACCAGCTTTCATTGCCAACCGGGGAGGTCGGTCCTTGGGAGCATGGATTCTTCAGTGGATTGGTAGAGAGGGGTTGGGGTCTTATGTTTGGATTCGATCGTTGTTACCAGGTCCAATTGCTTGGAGAGGAGGACTTTATAGAATCAAATGGTCGGACAAGAAAGTGGTTGAGATAGACAGAAGCAGTAGTAGCAGAGGTAATGGTGATAAACGAAGAGATTGAAGAAATGTTGTAGAAAGGAGTTTCGAAGTGTGTTTACTTTCAAGACTTTTGTTTTGGATGAATCCTGGGTGCATAGAATACCTTTGTTATCTGTTTAAGGATACGGATTGTTGGTCCGCTGTTTTTTGGGGGGGTGAGCACTGTAGTTTGTACATCAGATTCATTGTGTTAGAATTGACAAGGCGTTGGATTGGGCTTTCCCTAATGACACAAAATTGAATGACAATGTCAAGTTGACATGTTGATTGATGAACCAACTCCACAATTTTTCCGCCACTACAATGGCAAAGGACAATCTGGTCCAGACTGATTTCCTAGTACTTAGCTACGTTAAATCGCTTCCTGTGAGCCGTTTAGAAATGAATGTTCGTGAAATTTTTGGGATGGTGGTCATCAGATTGTCACTCGGTTTTGTTGCAGTGTATACACGTGCACCGGGACCCGTGGGGACTATCCATCCTATTATCCATCCAAGACTTTTTGCCGCGGCGAAGCACGCATACAATTTTTGATTCGTCTATAATGTCAGAACTTTGTGCACATTGGGAGGATTTGCACTAGACACAGTGAGTGTCTGGCAGAGCACTCTGTGCACATCTGATCGTGAGTGTGTTAGCAAGTACATCTAGTACGGCCCGAGCTTTGACGGTGTGGCACCATGCCCGTATCAAATAACCTGTATGTAATTTCGGAAGTCAAGTTCTTGAGTTCAACCAAGTACTACTCTCGTCGGCCGCGTAATTTAGCCACCACTACATTAAAGTCCCGCATGCATAATTGTGGTGGCATTGCTCCCATCCAACCTTTTTATGCTACACATTCCCTGTGAGAGCCGGTCCATCCAGTGAAACTGGCAGAGCTGGTAATAGAGTCTGATTGTATTGTGCCTGGCCAGCTAGTCGAATCGGACAGATGCATATTAGCAGTGACTGCACTCTCCGGGACGATAGTATAACAGAAGCATATAGGCAGCCTCACACCAGTTTATCTTTATACATCACAAAACATATAAGTTGTTTCTTGCATTCCATAGTCGGCGATAATAAACAACCACACCACATCCGCGGCAAAAAGTCTTGGATGGATAGTAGGATGGATAGTCCCCACGGGTCCCGCACGTGCACGCCGTGACTCCGGACAATCATTTTGACCGTCATTTCTTGGCCATCACTGACGATTGTCCGAAGGTTTGTCCCTTATTTTTAAATGCCAATAAGTCTGCACCATATCAACCCCTAGTTACAACAATATTCTCTGGTGAATCACACACACATCCCTCAAGATGCATGCCTTCAACCGCGTTCCTGTAGCTGGAGTTAAAGTGGGGGGCTAGGGGTAGGTATCACAGTAGAGGGGCTGGATTTTGGACGAGAATGAGAAAGGAACGCTCTGTGCCATTGAGGAGTAGGCGGTTGGTGAAGAGTATTTGAAAGGTTGTGTACATTCTGGTGTATCGATTTCGATGCTTCCTCCTCCAAAAATAAGTGGCAGAAGTTCGGACAGTCATAAGTGACGGCCAGGAAGTGACGGTCAAAAGTGGTAGTCCGGAGTCGCGGCGTTGTATACGAGTGCTGCTCAATGCAATAACTCTGCCGACGATGACGACGTGCCCCCATCACATAGTCGGACCATCTGTTCCATGTCTTTTGAGGGAACCCGTTCTCCCCGGACAACTCAATGGTTTATAATTTCAGCCCTACCTCTAAAACTTTTGCCCCAAGCCCAATTTCATCTATCAGATCCAATTTCGGTCCAAATCGCGGAATCTGGAGAGGAGATCTTGGATTGATGCACTTCTGCCATTGTTGTCCATGATACTGGTATTGGCATCCCGAATAGATTACGACAAGATGACAAAACGAGGAAATACTTACTGCTACATCCTTAGCGTTGGTAATGACAATTATGATAGAGAATATTTAACACCTTCGTATGTGAACCACAGGACCCCATTTTTTCAGCTATGGACTTTTGGGCGGCCGGTTCGTTCATCAGCTCCTTTGTATTTGAATCATGGGGCTTCCATTATCCTACTGTAGTTATAAAAATCTAAGCGGCTAGTCCAATTCACAACTACCAGACTCCGCCCGCGAAAAACGGCGGGAAAGACCTAGGGACACGGTTAGACTACCGTAGCGAGTGCGATGGTTCGGACGAGATTTTTGTTCTGATAATTTTTTGATACCGAGTGAGGAAATCTAATGAGGACGGAGCTCGTGTGTCCAACACTGTACCACTAAGTCGTCGGTTTCAACGGATGGAGACACTGGATCTACAGTTTAGAATCTGTCTGAGTGGTCAGGATATCCAAATAGGGTATATCTCGAAGAAGCATGGCAAAGGCGTAAAATGTGACCGGGAGGGATTCAGCTTCAGACCATTATTAACGAAGAAATTGGGCAAACTGGCGAAGAGTAGATTTGACGTTCTCAGCTCTGTGATCCGTGACGTCACACTGACCAAATCCCAAAACAGCGCCCAAAATACCCCTTTGACAATCCAGATCCACGCTCGCTAGACGCGGGAAGTCAATTTGAGTGTCTTAGATATATCCAAGTAGATGAAAAAGTATATCTTCTCCTCAACTGGAAAGAGGTACTATTTGCATGACAGCATAGGTTCAGGACGGTCATATACTCTCCCTAACTGCCTGGGCGGGAAATCATTCTGCTTGTCACAACTGAAGGCTGACTTACCAATACCTCTCCCCAAGAAATACCCAAAGTCCGAGGTGCCAATAGTTGTCAGACTACTTTCACCATGGCCAAGCTGAAGATTCGAACAATTAAATGTGTTGGATGGGAAACCCAGCAGCCATTGGCCAATTGGTGATCCCTTGTGCAATTCTGGGATCCGATGGAAACCGACGAAGACCGGCATTGGACTCCGAAACAGATTCTACGGTATCCAATGATGAAGATTTTCGGAACCGTACTCCGAATTCATCAGACTGAGGGTTTCAGGTGCGCCAAATGAGATTTAAGGTTGGTGAGCCGTTACCAGCTAGCTGGTCGTCAGCATGCTTCCGTATGATGGGGTGTAGGCGTAGTGTAACCACCCATGGAAGGATGAAAAAATAGCGGACTGTAAGTACCGATGGAAATTTTTGTAGCACTTATGAGGGCATTCGCCATCGTCATCGAACAATATGAAGGTGGAAACAACACAAAGAAGAGGTGGTCTTGTACAATTCTGCTGCTTCATTCCGGCAGTCAGATCCTTCTAAATTCCCCGTGGGGTGTTAGCGTCAGGTGTGTAGCATTAAGGTACCGGCACCGGTACTAGTACAGCCGGAGCTGAAAATAACGCTTCTAAAGACCAAACAATGCGAGTCCTAACGGTCATCAAAACCAAAGGGTGAGACTGGTTACTACACAATTCCCTATCCACACCGGATCGATCTTCAGTACGCTTTTTCTTCTTCGTTTCTTTGCTACTTAAGTAAGTCTAGAGTAACCGCGCCGGAGCTTACAGACTGCCCTGCAAAAACACTGGCAAGCCAAATTCGCCAGGTGACAGTAACTCGATACTCGTAACAGCAGGGTGGGTACATCGGACACATCACCACAGCACATAGTATCGTCATCTTCCCAACTCCCGGTTCGGCTCTACTAACGACCGGTACCATCCGACACATGTACTGGCAAGTACGGTATGTGTTACTGAACGAACGACCTTCTTTCTCTCTTTCCATTCACAGTCTCCGTACTACTACTACTACTACTACTACTACTACTACTACTACTACTACTACTACTACTACTACTACTACTACTACTACTCTATTCATCTATCCATCTTATCTCATCAGCCACGCCCTACGGTTTTATCGCTTTGCGACCGTAGGGAACGAGCTTGCGAGCGAGGCGAAAATTCCCGTCAGACGACGAGAAGACCATTCATCTTAGACCTCGCTCTCATAATTAATCACTGAAAAAGATGAAATTCGCCAAGTAAGATTGCCTCTAACCGTACGACTGTTACTATTGATTTGACTTGGCTGACGAACGAAGGACTCTTGAGGATGTTATGATCCCCGAATGGCAGACAAAATATGTGGAATACAAGGTTAAAACAACCACTTTAGGTCCCTTGAGCACTCCTAACCCTCGTTATAGGTTGGAAAGAAAAGAATAAACGCGACTACAATCAACCTCCGCAACGCATCTTCATCGCCGGCAATCAATGCGCTCCGAGCATCAAGAGTCATAGGAGATCCTAGGATTGGGACAAGAGGAAGACGTCTCTCTCAGATATTAGCGGGATCTCCACATCTACCCTCACGATGGTCAAACACTGTATGCTCAAATTCGGATCACGTTGAAAGCGATACTACAGCCATTCCAGGAAGTCCAACATCTGCACGATCGCCGTTACAGCCTGCTCTCTCGGGCCCACCTCAGCAACAAGGGGGGAAGAGGGCATCGTATCCACAGGCAGGGAAAAGGTTATCATTTAGGAATTCTGGATTTTTACCAGGATTTTTAAATACTCACGAGAATGAGAACCAACCGCCCCAATCGCAAAGATGGAAAAGGGCATCGTACGGGAGTTCGGGATTTTGGCAGGGTATCTCACAGGACCACCAAGACGATAACGAGCCATCCCAACCCACGAAACCTCCGTCACTAGTGCTTCCAGATCCCATACGGCCCGTTGGATCGCCAGACGTTTACGAGGGCGAGGCCATCGCGCTCGGACCATCTTCGTACAGTGTCAAGAGCATGCCTACCGCTAATCTGCAGAATCAACCGAATTTATCGAATCCGCAGCCATTGTTGAAACGTTTCTTCACATTAGGAAAGGCGTCGGCTGCGCCTTCCCAACAACGCGCAGCTACAATTGAGGAAGTGCAAGCGGAGGCTGAGAAGGAGTTTTTGAAGTGGTTGCTTGGGGAGTTGAAGAAATGCGAGGAATTCTATCAAATCCGAGAAAATGAGGCTTTAAAGCGCTTTGATGAGATGCGGGAACAGCTGGACATCATGCGGGATCGCTGGTTCAAGGCGAAACATAATATTCCCTTTGAAGAAGACGACACAGAGGACATCACAGATACTGAAATGAGCAGCTCTGGGTACGATGGTTATCCTGTCTCGTCTATCGATTCTGGTGGTGGTAGCAAGAAAAGGGTTGGGTGGAAATCTTTTACAGAGGCTGTGAATGGACTCACCCGACCACGACCGACAACAGCTCAAGTATACACCGGTGTTATCACAGCCCCAGAAGGGACAAGGGACTATGTGAGACGCGCCCCTGCTCGGAAGCCTCTCAACAATCCAGCCCACAGATTCGCGAAGCGAAGGCTCAAAAGAGCTTATATAGAGTACTACCATGGATTAGAGATGTTGAAGTCTTATGTTACGGTGAATCGTGAATGCTTCCGCAAGATCACAAAGAAGTTCGATAAGGCAAGTGGCTTGAGGACTTCGCATCGATTCATGACCGAATACGTGGATAAGAGTAGATTCGGAGGCACAGATAACGAGTTGGATGACCTACTTAACGATACCGAGGCTTTATTCGCCCGCTTCTTTGAACGAGGAAATAGGAAAGAAGCGTCGGCGAGGTTGCGGTCGAAAGAGAGCAAGGCACTATACTACGGTTCAGTATCGAGGAGCTGGTTTTATATCGGGGCCGCATTTGTTATCGGGCTTTATGGGCTGCAAAATACATTGATAAAGTCGCACAACCGCACCAGTCGCGATGAAGCGCTGCAGTCAAGTTATTTGTTGCAGGTGTGTCGGTCTCCTAAACAAAATAAGTCAGCTACTGACAAGAAACAGATTTGGGGTGGAGTCGCCCTACTCCTGTTACAAGTATTACTGTTCACATTCAATCTACGTGTTTGGAAAAACAACAAGATCAACTATGCATTCATTTTCGAGTTTGATCCCCATAACCAATTAAACTATAGACAATTCCTGGAGGTAGGTTCTGTTATTTTTGTTTGTTTGTAGGGTACTTGCTGACTCTCTGTGTATTAGTTTCCAGCGATAGTGAGCTTAATATGGGCAATATGTTTCTGGTTTAGCAGCTATGATTTTTGGAATGGGAGGTTGGATAAGATATACTGGCCAGCAATATTCACAGGAGTGGTGGGTGGGCTTTTACTGATCCCTTTTCGGACTGGCTATTATCATTCCCGGAAGTGGATTGTGAAGACGATGTGGCGTCTCGTTCTGTCAGGGGCGTACCCGGTCGAGTTCAGAGACTTCTGGATTGGCGATATGCTGTGTTCACACACATATGCTATGGGGGTTAGCTATCTTATCTGCCCTCCTCTAAACCGTGGCTAATGATTGCGCATGTAGAACGTTGCTCTTTTCTTCTGCCTCTATTCCAACTCCTGGAGTTCCCCGTCGCAGTGCAATTCTAACCACTCACGTTTGATGGGGTTCATGAGCACAGTACCAGCTCTGTGGCGTCTTTTCCAGTGTATCCGCCGTTATTACAACTCGAAAATGTGGTTTCCTCACCTCGTGAATGGCGGCAAATACGCATTCACGGTTCTACACTACATGATGCTCAGCATCTGGCAACACAATACGGATTACCAGGCAGCAAAGGCGGCATTCATTGCGGTCGCCAGTATCAATTCAATTTACGTTACTGTCTGGGACATAGCAATGGACTGGTCTCTTCTCGATCCTTACGCAAAACATCCATTCCTGAGGAAGGACCTAGGATACAAGAAAGTCTGGCCATACTATTTGGCGATGTTTCTCGACCCCCTTCTACGGTGTGATTGGTTCTTTTACGTCATCTACGCTGGACAGACTCAGCATTCGGCAACACTACCCTTTTTGCTTGCTTGTGGTGAGGTTCTGAGGAGGTTTATGTGGAGTTTCTTTCGAATGGAAAATGAGCATGTTGGAAAGTATGTTCACTTCCAGCCCTTCTACTAACTCTTTCTGTGTGAATTGCTAAAAATAAAATAGCGTTGGTGCCAACCGAGCCTTTCGTGATATACCACTCCCGTACCATCTCCCCCGCGATATCCAATTGCCGATTAGAGAGGAGCAAGTCAATTCAGCGGGGATGGTCACAGAACCGGATCTAGAGAGGATGGATACTTCAAGGCACCGAAGAATCTCGAGACGTGATGCATCTGGACTTCCAATCGTCAGGACGATAAATAGGGTAGGAAGAACAATGAATCAAGCACATTTGCAGGATTATGAACGACGCAGGAGCAGGGTGGAGGAGGAGGTGGAGATGAGCGAGAGTGAAGATGAGGAAGAGGAAGAGGAGGAAGGTGATGATTACTATGAACGTACACGCGAGACGGAGGGGAAAGGAACCCGTAGGAGTTCAATGGTTAATCCAAGAAATTCGATGGCCGGGAGGAGCTCGATTTCTGAGAACTTGGTGTAAGGAGGGTTCGGTGTAGGGAAATTTCCTGAAGCGATTTATGGGATACCTTTTGTGCGATTTCTTAGGCCTATAGATGACAATGTGCATATTGGATAATTATACGGTTTACACATCCCTTGCGTGTAAGGGAGCTGGAGATGTACCATATTTGATATATGGTTATGTTGTATAAGAGCTTTGGGGAGATTCAATGCACTAGATTGAATGGCCAGAATAGATAATTGCACCTTACAAAAAACATCCTATCAACCCGCCACCAGTCCTTCCTTCATCCACAATGTTCGGGTGCCTGGGTCTCGAACGTAGACTTCGGACCTCATTCCATAATTTAGAGCGGAAGTATACCAGAGACCATGCATTAGTTGCCAGAAATTTTATCCTTATCTGTTCGTAGCCGGTGGTAGGTTGATAGACGATAGATATGTGAAATTCGCGAAGTGCCATTCTAGATTATGACTTTTCGTATTTTGCGTTCTATGATGTCAAGCGAAACAGTCAATAGTCGACTAGTCTCGTGACGGCTTTAGGCTGCGTAGTACTCTAAAGCCGTAGCAAAAGACGATCTGTTTTGAAAACGAACGCGATTTTGTTTCGCGCAAACGGGTTGTCAATTATCTATCTATCATTAAAATGTGCTGAAACGACGTCTTATGGTGTGAAACAAAACCGCGTTTAATATCTCTACACTTTTTCTTACACACGAAACGATTTGGGCACTTGAGCACGCGAGCAAAATCCCGAGCCAATTGAGCCCCAAGAACACTTGAGCCAATTGAGCAGATTTACCTACCAACCAAGGCACCCTCGCTTATGAAGATAATTAACCTTAAATAATGTCGCAACATGAACTGCGCCACGGAGATTCGGCATCTCCAGCAGAAACCTAGTTTACGTA
This sequence comes from Trichophaea hybrida, assembly GCA_015178995.1. Taxonomy (NCBI): domain Eukaryota; kingdom Fungi; phylum Ascomycota; class Pezizomycetes; order Pezizales; family Pyronemataceae; genus Trichophaea; species Trichophaea hybrida. The sequence goes on along the minus strand of WHVE01000315.1, from coordinate 91,303 downwards.
TAGTTAAGTGTCCTGTTGGGACGAACTCATAAAACGATGAATAATTCGTATACAATCGTAACATCTACAGTATAACTGTCGCCTTCCTCTAAATGAGAATCGACGCACGGCTATCATCCAGAAATCCCACCCCGAGCGTTATATATGTCTAATGGGGTCCGGGAAGCGGGTATACATACCATGTGCGCTAAACGATCGTTCACGCAATCACTCGATGGAGAGAGCCTGAAGTACACCAGGCAGCCTCTCGCGGTAATTACCACCAGTAATATGATTTCTTAATCGGTGGCGCATGCATTTCTACTCCAATCGACTGTACCAAGCACGGCACAAAGAGGAGGGAAAAAGGAATCCTTCCCATCTGGATCCGGTACGAGAGCACCTAGTTCTGTCACTGGGAGGTGATTGATTAGATAGTTATTGGTGTACCTTTCATGCCATGTGCCTCTTTGGCCCTATCTTGAAAGCTTGTACTTCAGCTCGTGCTTTGCATGGTGCTGACTAAATGTAAGCGCATGAAACCAGAGCTTGGAAACAAACTTTCCCTGCGAACTATCACGCTCGGTGAGGGGTTTGGGTTTTTTCCATCATGATCTCAGCACGCCGCATTCAGTAAGTACTGTGAGGATAAAATCAAACTACAGAAGCCTTGTAGAAGGATTTTTGCCCACCAAAACTCGCGAATCATGCGAAGTCATTCGGAAGAATTCCCGAAGCCTCTCTCCTCTACTCCACAGCCGTCCGGAAGCCGTTCCCGAGTGCAAGTCTTTTGTGACTTGTTGTTTCATCCCTAAGGTGGGTCCCAGTTTCCGCAGCCGGCAGATGCAGACTCATAAACCGTTTATTTCCCTCACACGTGACCCCCTTGAAAGTCATCTTTCATGTATCCCCCCTCTTAACTTTGGTTAGAATCCCGCGTCCAATTTTAGGGAGCCCCGGATTTTGTGAAAATACCAATGGACTGCAACCGAAGGGTTGTAAACGTAATGGCTGCTCGTTCTTGTTGGATGTGGTGTGGATTTAGCGTCGAGATGCGGGAATTATGGAATAGTCGTATATGAAGACGAAACCATAACACCCTGGTGATTCTGCAGCATAAATTATCAATCAGCTCGGAACCAACCGCTATATTACTTGCAACTGGGGTTGAGCTTACAATGAACACTCTCCATTCATGCCATATATACTAGTAGCATCGGCATTTCACCCACGATCTTGTCTAGTACCTACATCTAGTGGAAACCGGAGTGCATCCGGACAGCAGTTTTTGTCAGATCGCCGGTCATACTATAGGGCTTCCCCATTTAGTGGATAATGAAAATGCCACAGATTAATAATGTTTTCATTCCCGAATTTTCGGGTTGACGCAAAAGGGCTGTGGGTGACCAAGTTTGCATTGAAAGTTCCCTCCCAAATCATGCTCAAAACTAGGTCCTCGCTACTCACTGCTCGGGGGTTTCGTTAGTAGCTGCTCTAGCTTAGATCCTCTGATTGAATTTCCAGACAGCTACCCTGCGGCGATGCGGCGTAGATCTCAATTTCAACTTCAAGCCTTCCGAATGCCAAAGTAATCGCTCTCACTGACTTATTTTGGAATTCATTTGCTGAATTGGACTGTTATGTATAGATATAGATCGCTATAACGCCTTACACGTAGGTTTCGGTTTGTCCCAGGGAAGCCAGAGCGGGTAGCCAGAGCGGGTAGAGAAAGCGGCGGATAGCAGCCGGCAGGGCAAGGCAAAGCACCTTTGGTCGCCGACATGTAGTTACTCTACAATATATCTTCCATTGATTTTTGTCTGGACACTTACATAAATATGCCTCACCCTAGAGTAATGCTACCGGAACTTATACTTACTCTACTTTGACTACCTAGCCATATCGAACGAATTTGATCTGGACAAAGTATTCTACCAGATAATTGGGAGTCCGGAGTGGTTGACCTTGTCCGGAAGAACGGCAATTTGCTGGGCGATTGATTAGTTATGAGGTAAATACAACGTTTTACGTCGATCTGCGACGGCAGCCCTTGAAGAAAATCCCAACTACACCAAGTACCCCGCGCTTCTTCGATGGGGCCATGTTCTACGACTCTTGATCTCTCACTGGCCGGCTCGATGTTTCTGAAATCTCCATATGCTAGTGATAGCTTTTAGTTTTAAGAGGAAGAGAGAGTACTAGTCGAGACCATGGAAGGCTCAAGCTGTATGTAAGGGCGAGCATTTTCACAAGGAACGTGCTTATTATAGAAGGTAGATTTATCGAGTTGGAAAATAGAGGCTATGTATGGGTCCCGGGGACCATAGCCTCCAAAGATCGATATCATGAGTGTATCGAGTGAATACTCGTGATGGACTCTATTTACACTACCAGAGAGAAGAGTTTAAAACGCCTAGATATGCGCACGTTCGCTAGACAAATCTCTTTAGTACTGGCATTCCTAAGCTAAAGTATATTCACTGAAACTCGAACTTGTGTAAATTTCAGCCTCAAATTGATATCAAATCACCAACTCTCACCCGATTTATGTTGCTTTGCATGACACAAACTTAACTTCTGACTGTGGTCACTCGAAAACACACTTCAGCCCATTAAATCCGCTTGTTTCCACCAGAAACCCCCAGGCTCAATAGCTACAAACCAAGGGAGACAAGGTGTTGTCCTTACACTGGAGGTATACGAATGTCCTAAATGTGCATGTTCGCTTGTCTTCATCGCGGCCTTCATTGATTTACTGCGGGAACCTGTAGTTTTGAAACTACTGCCACAAATTTATCTGTCCATGGTGTGATCTGGTATGTCTTAGAGTTGCCGTATTTTAAGAGCTGATACCGGTCTGGGGAAATCCGCCAAAGGGTGGAGGTGTACATGTAACTAGGCCTAGAGAAGCATTATACTACGCTTCTAAAGTACCTATTCTCTATAAGAATCATCTAAAGTACGCCAGCAGTCTCTAAGTAATCAACTAATTCAAATAAGGTAGCAAGAGATGCGATGACTCGCAACCTGTGTTCCAGTGCTGCTGTATAGCTGTTATCTGAATACCTCAAAGTTGCCCTTCAGGGCTGTCTTCCCTCTCCTACCTCTATAAAAGTATGTTGTTCCCCACCTCCTTCCGTACTTCTTCTAAAATCCCACTGTCCGTTACTAAGACCATGCGTCACTCGGCCGTGGTTTTCTTTGGTCTGGTATTCTTCTCGGCTGTGGTATTGATTCGCCCCAGTACGAAAGATGCACTGTTCCGGTAAAAAAAAAAAAGAAATACAAAGACCATGTATGTGTATCAATTGCCGTGGGCAGTTATATGGGCTAATCGTGTTTCCAGCATTTGTCCAAAACGAAGATCAAACTTGTGGCTTTCACGAAGGAAGTACTAAAAAAATCCATAACATCCACTACCTTAAGGTTCTCCACTCGACATACATTATCTGGCATCTAATTAATGCCTTCAAGACCAAAAATTTCCCACAACACCACCATCGTCCTTACCACCATCACTAAATACTCTACAGCCACCCCATCCTGCGTCCAATCTTCCCCTATCCGCGACCCCAGCTTTAAAGTGGGTTCCAGTTAGGGTTTAAACCAAACACTACCTTGGCCCCACTGAAATCCAACACACCCCCATCGGCCTGTACTCGGGGCAGCAATGCCTCTTTCCCTCCTGGCTGCCAGCAAAGTTTTCGAACCAATTCGATGGACGGTGGTGTGGCGGCTATTAAAGTCTGTCCCGGCAAGAAATAAAATTTCAGTGGTTAGATGAAGAATCCAAGCTTGAGTTCGTACATATTTTTCCATTAATAAGATATTCACTACACATATGTTCCGACCCACATGCCAAATATTTCCGTAGGCCTATAGGTTGACCCATATGCCAACAAGTCGATCGCTTGGCCAATAGATCGACCCATTGGCCAATAGGTCAACTTGGTGTGCTGGTCAACCCATTGGCCAAGCGGTCGACCGGTATACCAAGTTGGCCTGTTGGTTAGTGGGTCGACCGATGCACCAAGTTGACCAAATACAAAACTAGAGGGTACTGTTATTTTCTACAACAACCCTTTTAGGGAACCGTGAATAAGACAAAACGAAGTTCAGACATAGAAGAAACTACTCATGCTCATCGGAGTGGCAGTGAATTGAACATTGAGCCTGGTTTTTCTTACATCTGCTGCGACCAGTACAAGCCGCTTTGCAGTTGCAGGAGCGCCGAGGATAGATGCTGCAAGCTCAAAGCCGGCAGCAGCAGCAGTGGCAGAACTTGAAGTGGAGGTAGACATTTTAAATTGCGTAACGTGATACAGATAGGGTCACGGTGCGGTGATGGAGATGGAGATGGTAACTTAAAGATTGTGATAAATTGGCTGCGAGGTTTTCATCGCTGTTCCCAACCCCTCCCCAACCTCCTACTTGGCATATGGGTCGGGGTCCTCAGTTGGTGAGTAGTTTGACCTACTGGCCAAGTAAGCTATTTGGCATATGGGTCGACCCATAGGCCTATAGAAATATTTGGCGTATGGGTCAGAACACATATATTAGACAACTATAACCTCACTACGACTTGGCATATGGGAGATATAGAAGGGGTGTGGACAACGCCTACCGCTAAGGAAGGTGTTATGTTCAAGATTGATTTTTTGCTTAGGCGTGGGTTGATGGCGTCGATTGAGAATGCTGTGATACATGTTGATGGTGTGAAGCCTTTACTTGCTATGTAGTTGAGAGGAGCATTTAGATAAACCTCCCAGAGTATGCGTCAGATCCCTCCAATTATGGCGCAGGAATATTAGTGCCTAGAGAATATATTCACCGTGAACTCAATGAAACATACACAATCACTGATAATCACGCGTTGCAAAACTAGAGGAAATTTTTATTCATGACATAACTATGGCTAAACCTACTTCTACTCAGTAGGTGATAACTAAAAAAATGCATAAAAGTTTTATGTAGTACAGTAAAGACAGTGTTACCCAGTGTCATCAGGCTGTCTGCTCCTGTTCACTTCTCTCCTCCTCCCAACCTCCGCTACTACTACCATCCTAACGCTGCTGGGGGAACTCAGTGGGTTCAGGGTGCGCACTATGTCCGACTAGGCCGACCCGACCAACCGTTGGTTGTGCCAGAGGTGTTCGTCAGGTTGTTCCGAGTTGGTTGTTGTCATTGTCTTCGTTGTCCATGGCAATGCCCGGCCCCTGAGGTTTGTATGACTCTTCTAACTGTCAATCCCAGGTCAATCACTTTGTTTGGAACGCAAGAGAAGGCTGACAACCCATTGGAACCTTGTCTGAATACAGACGAAGACCCGAAAGAGTGCTGGGAATCGGAACCATATTTCACCGATGCAGCGCTGGAGGGAGCCGAATCTCACCATCTTTGATACACGCTGTGAAAGAGCAACTTCGTGGGAAGTGACGGTCAAAAGTGACTGTACAAAAACTATGTCCACTAACTTGACTAATGTGCGTGTGGAGTGCCAAGACGAGTGATAGGTTGTGCGGGATTGACTCAGGCGCACATTTTCCGAGGCGTGAGAGCGGTGATTGTACACATTTAGTGTTCAGAAGCTTAAGAGTTTTTGAAATTTGCCACCGTAATTTCCCATGTGCAGGACACAACTGCCAATGAAAACGACTCTATTCGAACGCGTGGTTCCCCGTTTTAATCCTGAGTCTGATTGCCTGACACCTGTTAGCATGCCTTGCCCTTATCTTTTTACCGCCGCTTTGACCACTTCAAGCCCAGTGGCCTCTACAGTGCTTGAAATCGTCGTGAGGAAGGGACGTTGAGAGCCGAGGCTCACCACAGATCAACACAAAGTTCATGCGAACTCCCCCGGGTGGATGTTTCACCGCTTTCATTGATCGTAAGGCTGAATCCCCTTGGACACCCAAGATTTTATATAGCGTCGCAACCCATCCTGAGGTAGGTAGAGTATGTGCTTCTGGTGAAGGAAAAAATCCGACTTTTTTTGGAGACATGGAGATCTGTTTCTCCACTCGTTTACTCCCATGGTTTGTTCGATGCACCGCCACAGTCACCTCCTGCTTTAGCACCCAACACAGCCTCCAATATCAGTTCAGCCACCACCTCCACAAAAGATATCTTCAGGTTTTTATTCTTCCTACGCGTAGAAAATAGTCGAAAAACCATCTGCGCGTTAAATGACTTCCGGATCGTTCCTACTATTACTCATACACGTCTTCATAAGATGGACACGGGATCCCTACAAAAATAAGCTTCCATGTGACGATGTCTGAGTGAGATCTTTCGGCTGATCGATCGCCACCTATGGGTAGAATAGCATCATTAAATCGCTGAGAAATAGGTAGCAATGAACTTTGAATTGTGAACAAAATATATGGGCATGCAAAGCAACGGAACATACCGTTCCATACCCCTCGCAGTTCATGCACAAGGCAGACATCTGGGTATAACTCAGCTCTTTGAAAACAAAAAGAAAGAAACCTGACACCTTGCCCGAGTGACGGGGTGGTGTGCAGGGCTGGATGGGTGTGTCACTGACCAATGTGAGTTGTCTGGTACTCATCCACTCACATCCCCCCATGGTACTTCTTATATTTAAGAACTTTTGCAATCCCGCTCTCCTTCGGTCAAACCGCAATACCCATCACATACCTCACATCCTCCCCGCATCAAGATATACTACACACATAAGAAACGCCCAGTACGCAATTGCAGCACCCAAACAATCACTACTCGCAGAGACAAACATCATCATATAAGCAGTAAATGCCCCTCTCCTCCCTATTGCGCGGATTGCAACGCTCGAGTACCCCTCCCTCTCCTTCGCCATTCCCCTAGGGCATCCTTCACCTTTCACTTCAAAGCCAAAGACTAACAACAGTAGACACCGTCGTCCACCACCCCGAGCACCAAGACACCATGTTCTTCACACTCGCCGGTGTAATCTTGGCGGTGCTCTCGTTGCCATTTATTGTCATCGCAGGCGACAGAAACGCCATGAGACGGCTACCAAAGCCAGCGTTTATCCGAAGTTTGAGCGAGAGTACGGTGGGGCGCCTGAGGGAAAAGTCGGAGAGTGAAGGGAGTTCTGGGAGAGCAGTGACGAGCCCGAGGCCGAATGAGTTGAGGCGGGTGGCAACGGATTCGACTGTGAGGGGTGATATGGACCGAATTGGGAGGGTTGAGACGGGCTTCTCGGTGAGCTCGGGGGAGACGTATGTGCGTGGGATGACGTTGGAGAAGATTGGGTTGGATTAAGGGAGACGATTGAGAAGTTGCGGATGTGCTACGTTTGAGCTTCACAAGGTCGGACCTGAGCTTGTCATTGCGGTTTCGTTTTGTCTGGTTTTGCATCCGATTACTGCATTAGAACGTGTTATGTGCTGCTTTTGCTGCTTACAATGTGCGACAGAACCCAAGTACCTTTCATTTTGTTCGCTTTGCTTTCCTTTGTTAATTTCATTCCTACTTTTGTACCATGTTCTCTGATTCCAGCTGTTCCTTATATCATGTCGTCTGCTTTTGCTGTGTCGTTTCTGCCTGGTGCCTGCGCCGATTGCTTTGCCTTGGTCATGTATCATCTGTATTGTACGGTGCATTGTGTTGTAGTATACCCCTATTGTATCTGTTGCTTTGGTGTCTAGCGAAGGGAGGCTGCATCTGGAGGTTCCAATTCAAGTCGTTTTCGGAAATCTCCTATCGCGTGCAAGGGTCATCGGGCAGAAAGCACGTGAACACCTGATAAAGCTATTGGTCACGCCTCCGAATCCTTGAGGTTGACCAACCTCCCTAACAGCTCAACATCCGTCCATTCACTCAAATACCCACCTCTATCTCATCATCACCGTCATAACCTCGACCGCCCTCTCTAATTGTATAATTCTCTTTTTCATCATACGTTATCGACCATGCACACTCCCAGCACCCGAAACCTCCGCGCTGCCGCCGCTGCTCCACCCCAACGGTGCGAGACAGTCGACGTTACTGCAGCTATCGATCAGCTCCTCAAGTCTGGTGCTCGTATCATCGAGAACGGGCTCGTGATTTTACCCTCAGGCGAGACAGTCCGCCTCTCTGGCCTTCTTGGTGCTGGTGCTATCCCTCCTGTGCCCAAGAGTAGAGCGAAATCAGCAAAAGACATTGTTCCCGCGGAATACACGCAACCATTCTTGGACTTTATCAATGGCAATCCTACCATCTTCCACGCGGTCGATTACTTCGGCAAGAGGCTAGAGGGTAATGGGTTTGTGAAGCTGAGCGAGAGAGACAACTGGAGTTATAAGCTTAAGACCGGCGGAAAGTACTATACTACTCGGAACGGCTCGTCGCTGGTAGCATTTAGTATTCCTTCGGATTACAAGCCAGGGAATGGTTGTGGTATGTGATTTTATCTTTGGATGGCTTGTGGAGGGGTGATGTTGATTAGGAGTAGCTATGACCGCTGGTCACATTGACGCTTTGACCGCGAAGCTGAAACCCATCTCTAAGAAGCCAACTACCGCCGGTTATGTCCAGCTCGGCGTTGCGCCATACGCTGGTGCGCTTAATTCAACTTGGTGGGACGCGATCTGGGTGTTGGTGGACGAGTGATTATTAAGACATCAGACGGAAAGATCGAGAGCAAACTGGTGAAACTGGATTGGCCTATCGCGAGAATATCGACTTTGGCACCACACTTCGGGAGTGCCGCCTCTGGTCCCTTCAACCCGGAGACGCAAATGACGCCCGTGATTGGACTTGAGAGGTTACTTGATCAGTCTGTGTTGTGCCAAATGGGGGGCTGACTACTTATATGCAGTTCCGAGGACGATCAAAAATCTCTTCCAGTGGGAACATTTTCCGCTAACCAACCAGCCCGCCTCGTCAAGGCTATTTCTTCCGAGCTCGGTGTCACAGATTGTAAAATCATCTCTGCCATATCCTGATCCCATACCTTGTGCTAATTTGAAACAATTTAGACTCTTCTATTCTGAACTGGGAGCTTGAGCTATATGAATTCACTCCAGGCTGTGTGGGAGGCCTTTCCAAGGAGTTGTTGTTTGCACCTAGGATTGACGACAAGCTATGTTCGTGGTCAGCTTTGGAAGGTCTTATTGAGGCGAGCAAAGACTTGGAGGGAGGGGGAACTATCAATATGTGTGCACTGTTTGACGACGAGGAGATTGGCAGCAAGTTGAGGCAGGGTGCAATGAGCAATCTATTGAGTATGCATATCCAATTTGTCTCCTGTTGGCGAAATTAATCTCTAATACGCTCTAGGCGGTTGTGTTGAACGAATTGTTGAAACTTTCTCAAAAGCTTGCAAGGCTGGTGCGGTAGGTTTATAATCGCGAAATGCTTGCTTGTTCATTTATGCGGTGCTAAATATCGTATTTTAGAACGTCCTGAGTCAGACATACGCAAACAGTTTTCTCCTGTCGGCAGATGTTACCCATGCAGTCAACCCCAACTTCCTTAACGCTGTAAGTTTTTCTTGTAACAATATGAGCAAAAGCTGAGGCTGATGTCTATATAGTACCTTCAAGATCACTCACCCAAGCTTAATGTTGGAATTACCATCGCTGCCGACAGCAACGGTCATATGACAACTGATGCAATCTCTTCTGCAGTTCTCCAACGTATCGCCGAGAAGAGCGGGCACACTCTTCAAGTATTCCAGATTCGAAATGATAGTCGAAGCGGAGGAACTGTAGGACCAATGCTCAGTGCCGCCATGGGAGTGCGGGCTATCGATGCTGGTATGGCTCAGCTTTCTATGCACTCGATCAGAGCAGCGTGCGGTTCCTTAGATCCAGGACTGGGAGTGCAGATCTTTACTGGTTTTTATGAACACTATGAGAGTGTTGATAAGGAATTTGCGGAGTAATCGGTGATATGCCGCTTGGTTTTGTACTAGACTTTAGATTAGTGGTGGGCACGTTCTATGATTGACGTTCGTGTTAAGCCTGTGCTTTTAATATAGATATCTGGTGGTTTCAACGTTATAGAAGTTTTTTGATGGATGGGAAGGAGCACTTTAGTTATGGTCAATAATAAACGTCATAATCACTCGTTCAGTTAGACGACAAGCGATGACTTCCAACTGGTTCCACGGGGCATGGGCAACGTTCAGAATAGGCACGATTCACACCAAGAGTATCACTTATTTGCTTCAGGCGCCAACCATTCCTAATATCAATTCTCTGTTTGATCCCCTTCCACTTCTCCCCATGTTTCACACGTTCGCGCATTCAAATACTTACCAACTCATACCCCCACACATACCACCCAGAAGTTACGGATGGAGGTCGACAGTACCTTCCAAGCTGCTTCGTCTCTCGATTCAGCGCACGGAAACATGCCTCCTCCGCCTCCTGCTTTTGCTTTAGATAATACCGACAGCGGTGATGCCAACCGGTCATTTGTTTCTCAGCTTCAGGACTTCGGAAGCACGAGCCATGATCAGCACGATACTCACAAAACCACTCCGAGCATTCAACAGCATCTAGAGAATGATTGGATGGCAACCTTATTGGATCTGCAGCGTCAACATTCCAATCTCATTGCTCAGCAGCAGGCCAATCTAGCCTTGCAGTCACATTTGCAGCGACAGATAAACTTTTGTTTGGCTACTAGGAGTGGAACCAACAGGCAGAATACCGCCCATCCCTCTGGGCAAGAATTCTCTTACCAGAATGCTCCAATACCCCATGGATCTGGACAGGAGTTTAACGGCTTCACGATTCCTCACCCTCCCGATTGTTTCGGACCAGACGAGACGTTGGGTAAAGGTGTTATACCTCATCCTCAGTCCACGGAGCCACCGTTAGCATCTCCTAACTTTCGCTACGATGATGAGGTACAAGGCGATAATTCAATACAATCGATGATGAAAATTCACGATGCCAGTCGTAGTATGAAAGAGAACTTTGCAGCCTACAAGAGCGTCAGGAAGCAGATACCGCCGCCCATTCCTTTTCAGTCAGTGGAGAACTATGATGGATTTCAAAAGAGATCTTCTATAGCGGATGGACAGCGCCTTACAGCGTCAAATTCTACAGTGGTACCACCATCTCCAACACCTATGGAGATTGAAAACCCATATCTATCGCAAGTGGAAAACGCTCTTGCCGATGATGTCCGCAGGCTTATAGAGACTCTTCCCCGAGAGTCATTGCAATCTGTCATCTTCAAGGCCCTTACGGACAATAGTCTCTCTGATATCCAAAGAGGAAAGATTCGTCGGCATATAATGGACTCTTTTCAACGAATCCCCGGTTATCATGATTTAGTCAAGAATCCTGAAGAGTCCCTTCAATGGGCAACCCTTCTAACCGCTAATGGGGGTCAGTTTAAGACTGTTGGAAGTATGGGAACGTTCAATCTTCCAGTTGAGTGTGAGTTTTTCATCTATTGAAGTGCTGCGGTATGCACTAACTTGTTTCTAGGTATCGCGAACATCCTCAGATATTTACCGCTTAAGGATGTCCTTACTCTTTTGCTGGGAACATGCAGGTCATTGCGCGCTCTCTTTGGACATAGGAATATTTGGAGCAACGTCACTATCGACTCCCGCGGTGGATCATTTGGTGTGGGCGGTTTCCGCCGGCTTCTACGCCGGCTTCCGGAGACTTCAATTCGCAAGCTGACAATTGATACGACCCCGGTTGACATGAAGAAGGCGCAAGACATCCTGGAGGTATTGGTACACAAGAAACAATGGAATATTACTTCCCTTCATATTGTTGGAAAGAAAGCCACACAGCAGATGCTCACTCTCATCATCCGTCGCCTCTGGTCTGAGAACATCAAGGTCCTTTCGGTTCATGATGTCCCTACAGCAACCGATGGAAACCTGGTAACCAAATGCATTGTGTCTTATCTGCCGAACCTAAAAAGACTTCGTCTTGAAGGCACCTTGGATACACTCTCGTTGAAACAATTATCAGGTGTTCGTGCTGGCCCAGAGCGTGCTAGGACGTTGGGAGATAATCGGATTACTCACCTCAGCTTTGCTGGTCCCAAGAGTACGATGGACTGGGAGAATATTGCCACGTTTGGAGAGTTGTTTCCGGAACTTGAAGAATTATTCGTTGCCTGTATTCCTGGACCTGGCGAAGGTAAGAAATGGGAGAAAAAGTGGGGGATTCCTCAAACCGGTACTTCCAAATCTGGAGCTGCATCCGGGATCAATTATCGGCATCCAACCCCGGCTGAAATCAACTGGGTTCCCATGTTGAGACTCCGATATTTCGGCGTCGAACATATTGCCGAGCCTATTTCCAAGAAGGAGGCCAAGGCCCAAGAAAATATCCATACGGCGTATCTCTGGGCCTTAATCAGCGGAAGCAAGGACACATTGGAGCGTCTGGAAATCAACAGGGGAGAAGAAAAAATACCAACTGATGGGAAAGGAAAAGGTACTTGTTCCGTAAATCTAATCCTGAGGATTCTTCTAACACTCAATAGGTAAAGCATCACACATCCATGCCTCACCACTTTTTCTTATCCCCAAGGCGATGCCCTCTGTTCAGCTTCCTCCCGTGATTCTTAAAGAACTCCGCTATCTTTTCCTAGGTCATTGGCACATCCCCTGGCACTGCTTTGTAGGTGTCTACGACCCTGTACCCAACCATCAGCCAGAACCAGCACACCTGATAATGCCAAACATCAAAACGGTGGGCTTTTATAAGTGTGAGGGGTTGCCAACATCTGCGGAAAAGAAGGAAAAGGGTGCCCAGAAGCAGTGGATCTGTGAGTTGAGAAATATCTTGCCTAACGTTGAGGGATGGGACGAGACGGTGGGGAAGATGGCACTGGCCAGAAACGCGGGTGCGGGTGGCTGGTAACCAAATGATGCACTTATGTGTTGTGCTTATTTGGTTGCTATATTTCGGTGGGGATAGTCGATCATCTTCTTTTTACATGGTGCTGTGGGAATTGCGTCAATGAGCTAGACACGGCACGACAATACATGTTCATGGCTTCGTAAATTTTTTGCTTCCTAACATAAAACCAAATCTGCAGCTCATATTTTGTAGTGAAGCCCACTCCATCAAGTTTACTAAAACCACCTCTTCAAAAGTCCCCATTTCCTGCCTTGCTTCTGCCCGTACCCGTTCCCTTCATCCCCATCATCATCATACCCCCCACGCTGTCCCTGCTCATCATACAACCAATGTGCCTGCCTCACGGCACCCTCCCTAGTCCACTCGGACTCCATTGCATCAAGCCCCTGCGTTTCACATAGTTTCTCGGCCTCTGCCGTAGCAACTCCCGCCATCATCTCCTTTGCGAACTGGTGCCAAATCGGCTTTCCCTCTTGCCGTCGACTGTCTTCATAAATTTTGAAGGCTTCGAAGCCGGCGGCACCGGCAAGAGATTCGTGGGAGAAGGAGCCACGCTGAGGAGTTTGTTAATTATTGGGAGAAAGGGTCGAGGTGAGAGGGCGCACGGATGGCTCCCGATAGACGTTTTTCCAGGCGTCGTGAGATGCGCCCCAGTTGAACATTTTTGATGTAAAGGATTTTTATTGATAGAGGCTGTATATTTCGTTGAAGATGAGAGGAGGATTGGCTTTTTTTTTTTTCAACATATAACTCTGTATCTCCACTGCCAGTGTGGTATGCGTAGCTATGACGAGGAGTCGGCTATGAACCTTATCGAACGATTAAGGATCCGAAATTGAAGTTCTCAAACCAAGATGATAATGAGTCTCTCTTTTCCGCCGGTAACCCAGAGGGGAAAAAAAAAGTGCCGCTGTACGTACACACCACTCTCATTGTGGTTAAAAACGAAGGGGAACCCCTAAACAAGGAAAAGCCGTCCTAAGCAATATAAACGCCATCAATCAGATAAAAAAAGGAAAAACAGAAACAATAATCTAAAAGATTGCAATGGAAAAACCCATATACCCGCTGTAAAAGCACCACATAGGAACCCCCAACCCCCAGTTTCATCTACCCATTATCGTATCTTCACACATCATTTCAGCACCCACCGTTTGTCATCCCTCTTCTCACCCACCCGGTCCGCAACAAGATCAAGTGTGTTTTTAATATGGTCTTTTCCAATCTTTGGGAATGTCTTTTTGAGAACTTCGATAAGGCCTGCCTTCGTCATATCACTGCCGTCGATAGCACGCTTGAAATCTTCCATGAATTCTGGCGGTACCAACTTCTTTGTAGTGGCATCCTTCTTCCCAGGGGTCGCTGCGGTACCTGCTACCGCTAAGAGAATGCGATTTGTCGATGCGAGCGGTTTTCGGGGAGGCTCCATGGATGTAAAGAATGTTTTCGGACGGGTGGTTGGTTCTGCTGGAGGCTGGGGCTCCCAATATTTAGTCGAAAAGGGATCGATGGGAGTAGTAATGCTCTCTGGCAAAATACGTCAGTACTTTCCCATGAAAAATGCCAAGAGGAATGGCATACCTATTAAAACGCCCATCCTCAATTCCTCCAGATCTGGTCGAATAGTCTTTCCAGAATCATCTTCCCAACACATTCCCGAGTTCGTTGGAATCAAAACAGCCATTCCTCCGCGTTTTAGCCCCACATCTTCTTCATCGTCCAAAAAGCCGTCTAAAGAGTCTCCACCCTCCGATTCTTTATCCTCTTCATCTTCACTCAATAATTCCTCGCCTTCTTCATCTGCCACCCATTCCACTTCAGAATCGTAATCGTAATTCACACCCGGAAGTGCTCGGTCAAACGGTTTCCGTCCTTTCCGCAGGCCTGAGCTAACGGGATTCTTGGTGTATGTACCGCTATACGGCGGCCGAACGTCTTCCGCAAACCTCAAAAACTTGTTGGGAAGCTCATTTAGAAGCTTGAGGTAGTAGGCCGAATTGTATGCTTTTGGCTTGATGCAGCCCGTCCTCAAGGGCGACAGTCCGGGATCATCTGGATTCTCGATTCTCGCGAGTATATCCTTGGTGGAATATGCCAGAACATTTCCTCTCCGTGACCGTGCTTTATTAGAGGGTATGTGTAGCAGTTCAGCGATCTCCTCTTTGGTAATTCCCTTCGTTTCTGCCACCACGGTATCGTCGACATCCATAGAATCCTCCCTCTTTCCCTCCGGTAGAGAAAGCACCTCGTCTAGCGTTCGACACATAACCAACCTTGCCTTTTCGTCCCTTTCAAAAGCGTGCGGTGGCGCAACGGCCATATTTTGCTTGATATAAAACGCACGGAATTCGTCGTAGTAGCTGCCCTTTTGTGGTTCCGATTTCAACGGATGTCGAGTACTAAATGGCTTCTCTGCCGAGGAGGGACTTTGGCTGAAATTCGAACGGGAAGCTGCCGCAGCAGACGGATCCTTCTTCGGAGTGACCGGCGCCGCAAAAAAAGCATCCAACCGCACCTGGGCCCGGTTCTTCCTTTCTTTTTCCTCCTCTTTCTTCCGCTTCTCCTCTTCCTTTTTACGTTTCTCTTCGTCTTTGATCCGCTTTTTCTCTTCCCGTTCGGCTTTCTGTCCCCATAGTGAGCATAGTCCAACAATCCATCACGTAGATATTAGGATCCCACCTTCGCTTCCTTCTCCTTATCTCTAACTTCTTTCTCTTTTCGTTTCTCCTCTTCTTTAGCTTCCTTTTCTTTCCGTTTCTCCTCTTCTTTGGCCTCTTTCTCTTTCCGCTTTTCCTCTTCCTTGGCCTCTTTCTCTTTCCGCTTCTCTTCCTTCTCGGCTTCCGTCACTTTGGTCCTCTTCCTTACCGGGTGCCCACCCGTTGGACGTACTTCTATAGTCGACGGAGGTGCATCGGTAGTAACCTCGGAAATGGCCCTCTTCTTGGGAGTCTCTGCACCCGACGAAGTGCTCGGAGTCATTACCGTAATTGAATCGCCCATGGTGGAGGCGGGGGGTGGGGTGAGCGGTGGCAATGTCATTGTGGCAGGCGCCATTAAACCAGTGGGGCGAAGATAAAGGATAGTAGTGTTGGTAGTGGTAGTGGTGGTGATGGTGGTGGTAATATGTTGTGGTGGCGGTGGGTGTGAATATTCTCGTGTCTGAGTTACAAGTTACCTGTGCGTGCGTGTTGATAGAAGTCGCGTTTTGTGCCAAGACCCCCGTTTAATGCCTAGAATGATACTAGCGTGTTCTTCTTGTCTCACCGCTCTTGAAGTTTCACAAGGGCTTCCTTCTCTGAGCCACCTTCTTTCCTTGAATACTCACTTCACTTCCGTGGAATGCTTGAGAACACGGATTTGTTGAGCCCTGGTAAACTGAATAACTTCGCATGCCAAATCCCCTATTCCTTATTATTTGGGCCTGGCCCTATAGATACAGTACTGTAGGCAACAGCACCACAGATGTTTTTCTCCGGGAGCTTCAACAAACTATCATCACCAAATATCATCCGATGCCCCGAGTGAGAGGTTATGCCCCGTGAAGATGAACATTGCTCCCCCACCCGAACCGTTGACCCTCCTTCCTTCCTTCCTTCTCCACACAACGCAATCCTCCACCATCATCTACACATTCTCGCCCTCGTCACACACCGAAGGCGGCATGCTCCCCGGTATAATCTCCCGGCACTCTGAGGATCTTACGCATCTACACTTCGACTTTAGAGGCAGCTCGCATCCAGATCAAGAATGGATTCGAGTCTTCCGTCGATTCTCTCCGCAACAACATTTACGATGAGAAGGTTGGAGGCAAGTTCGACGCCGCCGCTGATAAGGAGAAGCTCGCTGAGGCTATTGATGAGTGTTCAGTGGCTGGCTGGATGGCAATATAACCGCTTAGAGGAAGGGCCAATTCGAATTACAGCAGAAGGAGTTGTGATCAGACGTGGGCGCTCTTGCTTTTTTTTAAAAAAAATTTCTTTTGTCTGAAATTCATATACTGTATAGGGACCTCAACTTGAACTGAGTTTAGTGATGTACACGAGACCCGGGATTCGGGACGAGGCGGGGCGAGACAGTGTTTTCGACGAGACGAGATATCCAAGATCCCAAGTCTACATATTCTCTTGATCTCCCAGTACTCGCGAGTGATGGATGATATATGAAGTGTATGAGGGCCCATGTTGATTCATTCTGTGCAGATTCGAAAGGGGGAAACACCACGCCCAGGATGACTTTTCGAAATAAACCAGAGATTAAAACATGGAGACTAAAAGTGGAGCGACAGAACTTAATCTCCAGTGGTGAAAGACTTAGCTACGAGAACTTGCAACAACCAGTCCTTATGTCGTTGGGATTATCTGTTTTTCCTTTTTTCATTTTGTCTGAGATAGGTTCCGTAACCACTTTCGGCAGAGAGATAGGGATATTCCGTTTGCATCCATGTATACGCGGTCGAGCCACCAAGCTGTCTATCGTATGAACGGAGACAAAGGTCACGTCCATTGGTGCGAGAATGGGTTTATCAACAATGACTGAATTTTGCATGGGAAAAGAATGTCAAGAGGAAGGGATACGACTCTGAGGTACGGTGCATCCAACGACGTTGGGAATTTCAGCCAATTATGGTTGTAATGAGGGCTCGCGCCCTACTTCACCTCCTATCGACGGCCTAGATTCTTTTGCTATGGCGACCTTAGATATAAAACTAACATCCAGGCTTACCCCCTATTTAGACGAACTGAATTTTAGTTACATCCCTGATTAACAACCGTGCCATAGCTGGATTGTTTTTTTCATGATCAGCAATCGTGCCATAGCTGAATTGTTTGCTTTTGTATGACAGGAGGACCTTTCTTTTAGTTTCCGGCTATTGTCTAGGATACCTGTGGTCATTTTTTGGTTATGATACCGTAGTTTACTATAGTAATAATACAAAAAATATGTATCCATATAAGAGCGTGCAAAACTTGTCAGTGGGAATCAGTGCACTGTTGTTTCCTATACGAATATATCGACGCATTTGCAATGTTTTTGCTGAAAGGTTGTTGCGTGCATACAGTATCCTCAGGGTCTTAAGAATAATGCGTTGTGCACCATGAAGTATGTACAGCGAAGTCGTCCTCTCTAGTATCGTGCAAAAATCATATGACGTCATATTTCAAAAGCAACCAGTCGATTTAAGAGCCGCAGTCATAACCCACCCCACCACAAATCTCAAACTTCACCTTAACCACAGCGCTTGATCGAACAATGCCAGTCAGTACTTTCACCCTCCCCCTTCAAACCCCCTTCCAACTAACCCCTAAAACCAGCTAATTATAATCTCCGGCTACCCCTGCTCTGGCAAAACCACACGCGCCCAACAAATCGCCTCTTACTTCCACGACCGCATCGCCTCCTCCCCACCCAACACCCGCGAAACCCGTCTTCGTGTCCATCTAGTAAACACCGAATCCCTCTCCCTCCCACGTACCGTCTACCGCGATGCGCGCGCCGAAAAGGAAGCACGGGCAACCGAGTACTCGGCGGTGAAACGGCTGATGAGTAAAGATGATGTAGTCATTGCAGATGGGTTAAATTATATCAAGGGGTTACGGTACCAGTTGTATTGTGAGGCTAAGGCGGTGTTGACGCCGAGTTGTGTGGTATGTTTTTAGTTTTCCCCTTTTGTTTTGGTGGAGGAGAGGGGATGGCGCTGATGCGGGGAAGAGGTAGGTACATGTTGCTGCGCCTGCTGATTCTTGTCGGTTATGGAATTCGACGAGGGGTGGGGGGACGGCGTTTGGAGAGGCGTTTAAAGCTGCGGATGAAGTTGAAGGGGCAGTGACGTTACCGGGGGGGAAGTTGGAGGATGCGCCGGATCATGGTGGTGTAGGAAGGTACCCTGATGATATACTGGAGAATCTTATCTTCCGGTATGAAGAGCCGAATGGGATGGCGAGATGGGATAGTCCGTTGTTTACGGTGCCGTATATGGATGATGCGCCGGATTTGGAGGGGATCTGGAATGCGATGGTTGGGAAGGATGTGGTTGTTAAGGCGAATCAGGCGACGGTTTTGGTAGGTTCTCTTTTTGTTACGGTTGGTGAGGGAGTACTGATTGTGGGGGATAGAAACCGGCTGCTGAGGGTGATTATTTACATGAGTTGGGGAAGATGACGCAAGAGATTGTATCCCTGGTGCTTGAGCACCAGCGAAACTCTGGAGGTGGAGGGACACTTCCGGTTCCTGGGTGCAGTGTGGTATGTCTTCTTTCCCATCTGCGTCTTGCTAATTTGCTAACTTTGTATTTTTTTGAAGCCGCTTGAACTTCCTGCAAACGACTTGACTACATCGCAGCTGCAGGGCATAAGAAGAGATTACACGAAGTTGAATCGGTCTCATGTAGTGGGGAAGGATAGGATTAGACAGCTGTTTGTCGAGTACTTTAATTCAAGATTCGAGTGACTTTGTCCAGAGAAATTATGAGCGAAAATATTATATTGATGGGTTTTGCGCCGAATGATGCATGTACTCTATGTACTAGCATACGCAGTACTACTACTCTAGCTTCCGCCACACATGACACAAATTCTGCACAGACAGATGTTCACGATGCTTACGCCCTGCCAAGTCTCGCTTAACAGCCACGTGGAAGACGCATATCCCGCCCGCATAAAGCACACACATAAACCTCAATGGGGCCTGAGTGGGCTGATGACGCGCGAAAAAAAAATAAAACCCCGCCCCAAAGAGATTTAACCTGCAGACGATATGGGAGTCTAGGCTTTTCGTTTATGATGAAGGTCGTGTGGAAGCAATGGTATTCCAGCTTTCGGATATGGAATACTAACTCTCCCCGCAATAACATTGATCACACACCGCCGAGGTTCTGGTCAGATCATGAGGCAAAGTAGAATTCAAGACGGAGTTCGTTAGTAGGCTAGATGGTGTTGTTTATCTAAAGCCTCCCTTTTGACCGAAACCGTCAACTGCCATGCAGCCCCATTGGGAGCTGGGCAGAACGACGCAAAGAGGGTGGGCTGGAAGCGGAGGGTGAATGGTGAAGACGTCATCTTTTCTGATCTCTTGACTATCACAAATCGTGCCATTGTTTTTTTTGTAACGCCGTTTTGATATACGTAAACATACATCATATGATAGGGAAGGATAGGAGGAATGTGGAGTTGGAAGGGGTTGAGTGGCTTTGCTTGCCGCCTTTGAAATTCGTGGCAAGTTTCGCATGAGGGATTCTCACCGCAATCGTGAGCGAATGATGGCTTTTACACTTCTTTTCTCTTTGGAAATTGGAAAGCTAGGGGAATATCCAGTCATATCCAATGGTTAGTTTTGTTCAAATCGCATTACTGAGTGATGATTGGAAGCAAGAAACTTTTGATCTTCGGTACGTGTAGGTATACCAGAGATATTCACTTTCCATATTCTACATATACAAATACTCTTTTTCCCCACCTCCCCCCCCCCCCCCCCGCCGTAGCCCAGGATCCTGTCCGAAAGATACAAAGAAATCCCACCTCACCATCCAGGTGAAAAGAAAGAGATGAGACCCAGTCAACATGCCTAAGAGAGGAATAAAGAACAATAGCTCAGTTGCGGTATTAGGCAGAGGCCGCAGTATTATTGTGATCAGTAAATTTTGGCAACGAGTGATATCCAAACGAAAAAAAGCAAGATACGCTATCAAACTCCATGCTGCCACCCATATGAAAACAAAGTCAAAAACCGAAAAGGAATGAAGATGCCACCTCCCCCAACCGTCCAGATCCCCTTAAGTACGATGATCTATGCAAAACGAATGTACAAGATCCAAAGAACCAAACCCAACAGAACTCCGTAAAATGAACAATATAAATAAAAGGATGACCCCTCACCGTCCCTGCGATGGTGAGTGACCGCGCTTTCGCGCCGGCGATGTCTTAGTCTGGATTTGCAACGACCAATCGGAGCCCGCTCATTGTCATGGTCCTTGCTTCCCTTTCATCGACACTCCCACTCCGTTTCAAAGCAGCTTTGTCCATCCTCAGATCCGGACTTGTTTCCTCTAAAACGCGTAATGTATTTGATTTCCCCCGCGGCTGCTGCTGCTGTGGATCTGAAAGCTCTGTCGTGGATATACTTGGAGAATGGCTTGAGGAGCTTCTTCCTGACGTTTTACGCTGAATGTCGCTGGCTGAGGAATTGCGATGCCCACTGGGGTACATTTTTTTGCGGTGGTTTGAATTGAGAGATGATCTACCGGAATCCGATCTTCGATGCGTACCCATATATATCCCCTCCTCATCGCTGCTATCGCCATTTGCTTCTGTCGCTGATAACCGTGGCTCGAGAACGGTGATCAAGCTCCCTGCTCCTATTGTTGCGGTATTGGTATGCCCTTTCCCCAGCTTATGGTGGCTTCTGCCAACGCCGCGTAACGATGATGAGGTGGAACTAGACCCTGATCCCAAACCATGGCTTCCGCTCGTGAGTCCTTTGTTTGACGGCGACCGCACGACTTCCTGCGCCGCTTTGTTCTTTGCCAGTCTTTGAGCCTCAATTAGCTGTGCGTCCTCCGGTTGTGATTTCTCACACCAAACCGTAGCTTTCTGTCGCCGTAATGCTGCGACGTAACTTGTTGCTGGAGGCCCATAGGATGCCGTAGTATTGGTACTCCCAGACCGCTGGAGATTCGTCGAGGAAGAAATACACCCGCCCGTGTTTGTCGAGGAAGAGTTCGTCCGTTGTTTCTGCGTTGCCATGGAGTAGTAAGATTGTTGGGCGTAACTGTTGTGCGATACATTGGCGCCGTAGTACAGATCGTAATTTGGCGCTGGGAATACCCCTGACGAAGAGGTGCGCCGTCGCGAGTGAGACGAGGATGCTGATGGTGGACCGTATGGATCTCGCGAGGTGAGGTGAGGATTTATCGACATCTTCGCCGGCGGCGCTGATTGTCGCGTCGGGAACTGATAAGAAGGGTTCGCATAGTCGACCATTTTTCACCGCGGGGGGGGGGGCGAAGGGAGACACGATGGGTAGGTAGATTTCGATGTTGTGAGACGATTGGAACTCAGCTGAAAGATTCAGTAAGGTAGGTGGGACTAGAAAATATCCTGCGGCGGGGTCAGTTTGCGTTTTCCGAAAGGAACAGTGTCTGTTGTGCAGGGCAAGCGGAGGAGGAGAAGGCACCACTCTGGGTAAATGGGTATAGTATGTAGTACCTTGCCTTGCTGGAGAAATTTGGTTCCTAATTTTCCGCAATTGTTGCAGATCGGTTCGCCGGGCTGTTATGTATGGTGTTGCAGATCTTGCACATGGACGATGACGGACGGGCCTTCGGGTTTCGAGGAAAAAGAGATGTTTCGCTGCTCCTGCCAGTGATGATGACTCTGGATATCCGACCCCAAGAAAAAAAGTATACTGGAGATATATAGAAGGTTATATCAACAGGAACGTTCAACGTTGGAGGGTAGGCGGAACTTAAAGCCGCCGACGTGAGCTGGTTCGAAAGTGTGGCATCCGGCTGTAGCAACCAATCACAGCGCTAGTATCAGCACTCATGCACGGCGCTGCACACGCAATATGTAAACACAGTCGATACAAGACAACTGCTCGTCGTCATATCGGCAATGTATATAGCGGGGACGGACCGCGCATTAATATAGGGATGGAGAACCTATATATGCGCGGCGTTCGATTGCGGGACGACGAGAAGAACGTTCGAACTCACATTGCGGGGGTCGCGATCTAGAAGTAAGATTCGTCCAATGTTGCACTGGCTGGATATCGGTAATTGAGATTATTGGGCGGCCTGAGAAGATGGCGATGGCAGAAGAGAGGGGTGTTCAATCAGGCATCCAAAAGCACCAAAGCTGTCCCAATTGTTCCAACGAACTACCCCCGCCCTATTACTCCCCACGCATAAGTAGCCTCGTATCGAGATTTTTCCAATCATCCTCGCTCATTTCTTTTAACAGCCGGAATACCTGATGCGCGAAACATCGTGGGACCTCATTTACTGAACACCAACCTGTACTCCCTCCGGTGACGAACTACAGCCAGGAACGGATGCGACAGGCACCCTCCCCAACCTTAGTGCATCTGCTCCTGAGCACCCAAACATTTCATAAGCCGGAAGCCCTCAGTCTATGCCCCGCCGCCACCAGTTCTGCCCATGGGAGAATCTACTCTAATCCCCGTCAATTCAGCTGCTCAGCTCAGCTCACTTTTGTCTTTGTTTCTCTGCACTAATGCGAGTCATACGTTTGGTAGGGCAACATCTTACATTCCTAGAGAAAGTTTGGACGCATGTTTAACTGCTGTCCACTCAATTGTACTTTGTGGCGGAAGGTTGATGCACGCAATCGATCGTGTGAATTTTCCACCCAGTCTTGGATGCACATCCCACTTATCAACAACCTCAGGTATAAGATACACACAATCGTCATACCTAATGATTAGATTTTCGTTCAGTTACTCAGAGTTCTGCGCTGCATAGGTATTTATGCTTCCTCCCCCAGAAATCTCGTTGGTCATGCGGAGGTACATAGGGAAATGGTCAGTCGGCTGCGCCCTATCCCCGTTAAATTGCCCTCTGCGAGATTGGCAAGCGCCGCCTTGCCGCTCAACCCTGTTCCCAGTTTAATGGTCTGCAATTATGTATCATCTGTCGTCATTCTACTGAGCAGTTAGGATTAGAGCCGCTCTTCCCGGTCCTTGGAGAAGTTCGGCCGGACGGCTTGCGCTGCGGGAAATCGAAGTAGAACCTCGACTCTATCCCCCGAGAAGCGGCTGAAGTAACTTGGCTCCGTGTGGGTTCTAGGTCTATTCATCTGACCTAATTGACTCTGTGAGATCGATCTGAAGTGCACTAGGTCAAACAACAGCAACCAGAAAGATCGCCTCGGGTGCGTCTAGACTTGAGACTCCCGCAGGCCCATCACACATCACATTTACTTCAAATGCTTCATAAATTTGATGACATTATCTTCGGGTTAGAAGAAAGAGTCACCAAGTTGTGGGGGCGGGAGCAAACAAATTCATCCAACTTGGAACACTGAAAGGAAAAAAAAACACCGTTTTGGGCCACATA
This sequence comes from Trichophaea hybrida, assembly GCA_015178995.1. Classification (NCBI taxonomy): domain Eukaryota; kingdom Fungi; phylum Ascomycota; class Pezizomycetes; order Pezizales; family Pyronemataceae; genus Trichophaea; species Trichophaea hybrida. The sequence goes on along the minus strand of WHVE01000315.1, from coordinate 67,417 downwards.
TATTCGCAACCACTATTCCCTGTACGGAGCATTTTTGCCGAATTATCCTTGTTCGATAACCTTATCGGTGCAAAACGCTGATATCGGAGTTTGCGAACGTTGTGGGGAATGAAATTGCATGGTAAACAAACGACATCAGGTGGGGGGGGGGGGCGGGTGAGTACGACACATGCACGTTTATCTGCAGTCCACGGTTTCGGGAATGAGACATCTGATATATCGCATTCTATCTTATGCGAAGTAGAGGAGGGGATGAGTGGGGGGTACAACCAAAGGTTGTGAGTACTTGGTTTTGACTGCGCATATGAAAATTTTTGATGCCACATATGAGACAATTCACTCTATTGTACTGTACCTACATCATGAAAGCGTTCGTCACCTGCTTGTTGATCCTGACGTGGTCAATGCGAAGCGGATTGCCATTGTCTATTATATATGCACACAAATCACAACAGGCTGGGGTTCACTCCGCTGTCCATTGAGTGGTATCTCAAGTATCCACTTGGTGAGACACGCAATGGGAAGTGCCGTCGGAGTGAGATGTGAAGCTGACTGGCTGTTATCTGTGTCTCGGGTTCCTGAACAGATACTGTTCTGTACGGTTCTGCATATCTGCCAAGTGCCTAAGTCAATATATTCGGACACTAAAAACCCTAACCTGAATTCTTTTAGCGCGCGTCTGATCGGACGCCCTAAACTCTGAACGGGTCTCGGGTTCCGATCATGTATAAAATCCCTAGTAGAGTAAAGTGAGTACCGACAAAGGCCGGAAGAGGATTTTGTCCCGATTTTTCAGTCCCTTGGCACTGTTTTCCGACCCCAATCGTTTTCACCAGGGCACGTAATTCGAAACACCATTCCAGCCAAGCATTTAGGTTTATTGAACCTCGTTATGTATTCGACATGCTGTACAAGTATAAGAGATTTGTACATTGATTGATACGTGATGGTGTGGTAGCCCCAGAATAGAAAATATGGAGATGCACCCATTAAGCAAAATAGTGGTAGCAAAATACGAAGCTAGTAACGCCATTCTCCGCAAGCTCCAGAATAAGAAATATGCAAACACACCCAGAAACAAAACAGAAGGATGGCACAAAATGCCAGGAACGCCATCTCCGCAAAGCTTCAGAATAAGAAATATGCAAATGCATCCAACAAACAAAACAGCCTGAGAAGGATGGAATGCGATGCCAGTAACACCATTCTCCAGCTTCTCGGCCCCGCAGCAGAACCTATTATGCTTTATAGTTGAGCCTCAACATCTAATCGCATCTAATAGAGTACGTCTGCTTCTCTAACCCGATCGATGACGAGTGCATACATTACAATTCAAAATCCAGAATCTTTCAATTTTCTGAACTCTTCCATCTCCTTTGCTGAACCTCTGAACGTTAGGTCTGCGGCCGTGTGCTCTGTTTTTTTCTTTTTTTACCAGAGTTAAAATTCTGGTTTGTTCCTAAGCAAGTTATGAACAAATAATATGACATCAAGTTTTATTTGATAGAAGATCAGACAACATCTTTGGCGGCCATTGATGCACAGATATCTTGATATCGCGATTTTCCGGCTCCTTGTCTGGGGATGATATCAGTTTGGACTTTTACCTGTAAAACCAAGGTTCAAAACTGCTGACGACAGCCAAGAGATTTGGGTTCAGCGCCGCTATAAGGAGCTGGCTGGGCTTAAAGCGGCGTCTTTTCCGGGGGCGAGAACCACACCTGTTGGATCCGATTTGAAGGAGATTTTTGGTGAGAACCAATCCGAGAGGCCTAGACAGAACCGATTTCGAGCATACTTCAGTCAATTGGAGTCAATAGATCGATCTAGACATTCTCAGTGTACTACCTACAACGACACACGACTGCTAGTTTGGATCTGAGTATCTATAGAATTAACCATATACCGTTTCCGATTTATTACGGGTTCCAGCCAGGGTTCTCAAACCAAATGCAATACCAGACGATTCAGTGTAAACGGTCGAACCAAACGGCTCTGAAGCGGACGATGTGTCCACCCAAAGTCGAGGATGAACCACGAGGTTGAACTACATGCAAGAAAAACCAAATGGTGCTTAGTTTCACTAGGATACCAAATCTTCTGTCAAAGTTGTTCCTAATAGAAGACATCCGGGCGTTCCGAGAACTCCCCAGCACGATTTTATGGGCAGGTGATGCCAAAATAGAGACTTGGGATATACAAGCCCCATGTATGTTATTAGAAACTTCATCACTTGCAAACTCCTACCGATCCAAGGAGTATCTAGGTGTTCTGAGAATGGATGTTGCATGACATCTCACTCGGGAAAATTGGAGCCGAACCATCCGTTCTACTGTGCTCAATCAGAAACATGCCCTAGCGATATCACGCTCACCAATATATTTCAATGTGCACTGGGATTTCTGTCGGTTCCCTACAGGTGTCATGTAAGGGGCTGCAAACCCTGCATTGGCAGTCCCCGAAGTCTTTCGTAGGACAGATGCCTTGCAGAACAATTCTGACCTACCGAAAAAAGTCAAGACAATAATGATGACGTTTGTGAGGATGGACTCAAACGTATTGGTTCGTTGGGGTGGGCTGTCATGATCATTTCTCTAGCCTCGTTAGAATGACTCAAGAATCAGTGCTTCTCGTGATGACTGCTCAGGAGGCAGTCATCCGAAACTTTGCGTCAGCGGACAGCCCACTCGCCTTACATCATGGTGAGAAGTCGAGGATCTGGATGTTGGGAAAGAGCGAGTGTCAGCTGTAAGAAGTAGAACATTAAGAAGTTGTTGAGTAACAACACCCAGAATTTGATAGGAAGTTTCGGTCGTTCCTAAGCACATTGAACACATAGGGTATCAGGTCCGTACACGACCCCCGGCACCTGTGTCATATATTCAATACAAGACCTGGCGTTTGTGGTCGCTTAAACAACCCTTCGGATCTCAAACAAACGGTTATCGGCCTCAGTAGGAAAATGCTGGAGTAAATCACAATCACCAATTATCACCTGTTATAAGCTGGAAAATAATGTTGAAATAATGAGGGAAGAACCGTGTGTATAGATTAAGATACTAAGTGTAAGGAGAGAAAGAAAGAGAAAGACTCGAGATATATACAGGAGAGTAGTGTGCCTTATGCCCTACTAGATGCCCTACAGTCAGCTCCATCATCGGTCAAATCTATTTATGCAACAAACAATCTGGATGTCTAACATCGGTTGAAAAACGGTTACATTGCATCGTTACCAACTGAATTTGGAACCTCAATTGCCCATAACGTAGGAATTATGAGACTTTAACCTTGAGATATATCTTTGTTAGGTTTGCCACTTAAGTGGTAACCGTTTGTTATGATAGAAATACTAGTAGATGATTGAACAGGTCTAAATGAATGGCCTCCCGGATATTGAATTTTTTTTCCTGTGATAAGGGTTGGTGAAAGTGACTCTGTCAATGCCAGTCATTCGACTTCCCTATTCAAGTCTGCCCTCTCAATAATTATGTGACCGTTCATTCAGATCTTCTGTTGTCTTTCCGTGGCAATCGCCACTCCCTATCAATCCCAGTTTCATTTCTGAGAAAGCCAACATCACCGAGAATCCAAGAATTGCACTCTACCTCTAACAAGTCACTCCCCAGAGACGAACCTCTTTCAACACTTTATAAACCCTCGTTACCCTCTATCCACATAATCATCACATCACAACTGTAGTATTTTTTTCGAGTAGCGACCCAATAAGCCCGGCCCATTGTCCCTTCGGCTGTCTATAATTGGAGAGAGTGGGCGAAGAACGAAGGGGAGCTTAAGTATGCAGGGGTCTGGATTATTTCAAACCTCACAAGCTGAAATCAGACTAGGTCGCTGGAATATCTTTGGTTAGTTGGGTGTCTAATTTCAAATTCCCTTCGTTGAGGTGCTTCTTCAGTATCTTCTGAGAGGCTCGACACATGGGATGTGATTTGAGGTGCATAATGTCAGAAACTTCGCAATATGGTATGCACATTTTCCTACCATCTATACGACTTTCAGAGTAGTTATATATAAACTTGGGATTCTGCGAGTAGATTTCTCGAGACTTTAAATCACAGAGTTAAAGTAACGGTGTGGCGGGAATGATCATATCATGCGGCGCGCCTAAGGACAGTCAAAGTTTGACTGTCCGGCGGATATAATTAACGCGGTTCTACTATATAAATACAAATACAAATACTTTCAATTATGACGACTATAGCATACTAATGGTTCTAGAACCACATGATGTACCTTAACCATTAGATCCCTTCAATTCCACCAAGCCAGTACCTCTGCCATCAGTTCCCTTCAATTTCCCCTGGCCAGAGCTTGGTAGAACCAATGTTCTCAACCGTCCCGTCCGTCCGAGATTCCTTACTCAAGACGGACGGAATGTCGGCCGTCATCCACCGTCATCGGGGGGTTACTGTATATGTTTAGACAAAACCCAATCAAGCCCGATAATGTTACACAGGCTTCGGAATGTATGAAATCCTGGGTGCAGAGGGCTTAATCTTTGGAGAAACAGAGTCAGACATGATAAGGATGGAGCAGATACTCACAGATCTTGCATCACAGTCAGAATAGTAATTGAAATGAATTTCGTATAATTTTGGTTGTGTGCGCTAAGACTTCTCCGTCAACGGCCATCCGTTCCGTCCGTCTACGTCCAGCCTCAAAAAGACGGCGCCATCTCCGCCCCCGTCCTGAGCAATCCCGGATAGACGGGACGGTTGCGAATAATGCTTGAATAATACCTGCCATTGGTGTATGCTGTGTAGAGTGTTGGTAGGCAGAGAGGGATGATGTGGGATTCAGAAGGAAGAACTCGTGTGGTGGTAGATAGTGGTTTTGTTAGGGCTTCTCAAATTAGAAAGATACTTATGTACATCAGCACTTAGGTCTAAATGTCCGCGTTAGTTACATCCGCCAGACAGTCAAACTTTGACTGTCCTTAGGCACGCCGATATCATGAGCTCTAGTTGGTTTATTATGATCACCCTTCAGATACGGATGAAGTATACAGTTTGGATGGGTGCTGTTGGGATTCTACAATAGCAATCGCGCACTAAACTGTGGAAATCGGCACCGGAATTTCCAAGGCATGATTTGGGGAGTGGAAGGAATCATCTAGGGAGAAACTAAGATACTGTTTTCTGTCATGAAAAGTCACTCGCTGCATCTTGCATTAAGTATGTTACATATATACAAGGGCCTGATACAGCTTGCTGTAACCGGGGCTGATGCCTCCTGTATATAGTTCGTGTCTTTCTCTCTCTCTCTCTTCTCTCTGTACCTTAGTCTATACACGGTTCTCCCCTTCCATATCGTAACAAAGTATTGGTGGCAATTTGGAGGAACGCGTGTGCGTGTATGGGTGAAGGAAAGGGTGGAGGAAAGGGTGGAGAAGGAGTCATATACCGTCTCATGAAACTTCTATTGCCAGCATGTGGCCTAAAAAATCATTTGACGAAGAGCTCACCGAGGTTTTTGCACACCAAGTGTAATTCCATCCATGGTTGATGAGATCCACCACAACTCCACAGAATTATATAGGTCTAGAGTGCTTTATGGAAATTGGAGGTTGCATTAATGTATTTCCAGTATTTTGAGGTCAAAGAGATATCTTAAACCGGCCTTCCAATGCGATCGATCCGCTTTTTCGCCGTCCAAACAGGCTGAAGATGAAGGGGAAAAAGTAACTACAACAGCTATTTCCCAAAATCCAATAGATAAACTCTCGTAATGATCGTATTTAGGCTGCTCGCTGCCCACATTATGCAAAGCTACTGCAGAATACCCTTCCAGAAAAACTACCCATATTCTGCAGGGACTTGCACTTCTGGAGCTATGGGATCGACAGGCCAAACCTGAAGACAAAACAAGTCGAGGAAACCATCTCTGTGCCCACTTCTCATGACACCCCGTACGTAACCTCAGTTTTGAGTTTTTACAGAACCCCATAGAATAAAGTACTTCATAAGTTTTCTTGTCGTCATCAACCTCCCCACTCCCATCAGGCTAAACGGGATGACGTATAATGCGTTGCGGTACCATGTTTATCCGGCTGCTGCACTACGCCATCGTCACCCCCGCCTTTATAATTTATCCGTCAACGAGAGCTCATTCGCAAAAGTATTCAGGTACATTACTTCAGTCTATTATACGACTATCCGTCCATTCTTCACGCCTACACTTTGTATTTAAGCAGCCGCCGTAAACTTTAACCGGCATGGCCCTCCGCCGGTTCATGCTAGGAGGTTTGTGCATGCATCGTGCTGATGGGGGGAGGACTGCAAGGTGTTGGAGTATCAACTCCACCTTCACCTCCACCTCCGTCAAAAATCAAAGCTTTCATTCTTCTTCTTCAACTCCGAAGCTTCTCCTTCTTCAACACCACACCCCCCACACTCTCACCACCATCACCGCCCAGATCAAAGCAATGTCTACCACAGTTCAGAAATACATTCCTAAAGACGGCGACCCCGTCCTCCCTCTCTTCTCTCTGAAGGGTAAAACCGCAATTGTCACTGGTGCAGGAGCAGGTATCGGACTCGCGGTTGCAGACTGTCTCGCAGAAGCTGGAGCAAACGTTGCATTCTTCTATAATTCGAATCCGAAAGCTATTGAGCGTGCGGAGGAAACGGCAAAGAAATATGGTGTTCAATGTCAGTTGTGATTCTCCTCGGATATTTCATTGAGATGGAGTCTGATATGAATTTCTCTACAGGCAAAGCATACAAACTCGATATTACCTCCCAAGAAGCCGTGGAATCCACCGTCGACCAGGTAGTTTCCGAATTCAACGGTCGTCTCGATATATTCGTTGCAAATGCCGGAATCCCATGGACCAAAGGACCAATTCTTGACGCAAAAGATGTTTGTCCCCCCTTCTCCATCCCCTTCCTATCTCCAACTGAACACCTACCCCCGTAGCATAAACACTACCACAACGTCATCTCCACCGACCTCAGCAGCGTCTACTACTCCGCCTTCGCCGCCGGAAAGCACTTCAAATCTCAAGGCAGCGGTTCCTTCATCGCCACCGCATCCATGAGCGGTCCGTCCCATTCCCCCCCTCTCTCCCTCCGTTCCATTCCCCCTCCCCTCCTCATCCCCACTAACCCCTTTAGGCCACATCGTCAACATCCCACAAGCCCAAAGCACCTACAACGCCGCGAAAGCCGGGGTAATCCACTTCTGCAAATCCCTTGCTGTCGAATGGGCAGGGTTTGCAAGAGTCAATACCGTTTCTCCAGGATACATTGCAACTGAGATTTCGGGCTTTATACCGCAGGAGATGAAGAAGGTTTGGCATGAGAAGACGCCGATGGGGAGGGAAGGGTTGGCGAATGAGTTGAAGGGGGCGTATTTGTATTTTGCGAGTGATGCGAGTACGTTTACGACTGGGAGTGATTTGATTGTGGATGGGTAGGTTTTTTTGGATCGAAGTACCTTGATGTGTGAGAATTGTGCTGACGGTGGAGTAGGGGTTATTGTGCGCCTTAGGTGTTTGAAGGGTGGGTGGGTGATGTAATAATAATGATAGACACGAAAACTATAGACTGAATGGATTACGTGCGTACTAGAATAGGTTGATATGTTTTTTGTTGACTACATATGACGCCGATCATAAGCCATCCGTTGCACTGGGGCTGTGAACCACGGTTTCGGTCAGACATCTATTTCCATCACTGATCTGGTCTAGTCGAGACTTATGTGCACGCATCCACAAGGTGAGAGATGTATATATTTTAATTCCAGCATAAGACCACCCAGGTCAAATAAAAAACCCATCCTCCAACAATTGGAGATGATTGGAACGTTAACAGGAATAAAAGCAAATAAAGTTAAAGATTATCGGAAGCAAAGGAGAAGAGAAAAAAGAAACCAATTTGTGGATCCGGGAGTCACAATAATAACACCTGCAAGCTGAACAATAATTTGCAGTCGAATCCTGTCGACACGACAAAGGTTAACTCCCCCGCCGCCCACCCCACCACCCAAGCCAAAAGTCAAAAGCCATAGTCCTCTATCGCTATTAACCAAAAAAAATAAAAAATAAAAAATAACCGAGAATATTAAGAAAAAAAAGACAAATTACACAACAACTTGCTAAAGTACTTATACGTATACGCCCCCCAACCCCCTAACCCGCTTCACCAAGAAACACATACAAAAAGAAAGATAGAGCCCAAAAAAGATGTTGAACCAATTTCATAACCCTATCCAATATTCTGGCCCATCCAATCCAGTCCGGAAGATAAAAGAGAATAAGAGATGGTAAAAAAATAACCCGATATATAGTAGGTAAGTGTTGGTTGATTGGTGTAGTCATGCGGGGTTGATGTTAGCCGGCCTTTGCCATCCCATCGGTATTCGTAGTCTCCTCCACCTCCATCTTCTCCGGATCCCCAGCTGCAGCGGGGACATTGTTATTATTATTCTCAACCCAACCAGCCTTCTCATCATCAACCTTCTTCTCCTCCGCCTTCTCCTCTTCATCTTTCCCCTTTCCAAACCTCTCACACCACTCATCAGCACTGACCAACGTCCCCTCAACAACCTCCGCAACCCCACGCATCATATCTAATCCCTCTCTTGCCATAACAAGTACCCTCACAGCCTTGCCTTTCGTTTTCCTTCCCCCATCGTCTCCGTTTTCGGGGATTACAACACCGCGTTCGACATCGCTTGTTGATGCCTGCCAGCGTAATGGGAAGGATAGTAGTTGGCGTTTAACGATGTTTCGAGCTTGTTCTGGTAATGCGCCACCAGCGTAACGGGATATGGTGTCGACGACTTGTTTGAGTGTTTTCAACGCCTCGTCTTTAAGGCAGTCGACCGTTTCTGCAAGCCGCTGTCGACGCTGTTCATAGCTTTCTGGGAGGAACCCCGCGATTCCGGAGGTGGAAGAAGGATCCGTGGGTTTCTGCTGGAGGTAGCGGTCTAGTTCGTCGACTACGCTTGAGAGGGTTTCGATGACTTTGACGAGGTTTGCGTTTGCGGAGAAGAGGATTCTGAGGCAGTATTTTAGGCTTCGTCTGGATTCGTCGGAGAGTGCGGTTGCGAGACCGGTAGAGGAATAGTAGAGTCTTGATTGCCATCCTTGTTCGCACTTGCGTTCTTCTAGAGGTGGTGATGGTGGTGGAAGCGGGGAGGAGGAGGAGGAGGAGGGGGTCTCCTTTTCTGCTTTGCGACGCTTGTTTTCGAGACCGCGACGGATGTAGCCTTCTAGACCTGTGCGGCGGACGACGGGGGCGGTGATTGATTCGGCGGATTCGGCGACGTAGCGGAAGGGGCGGATGTAGTTCTTTGAGGCGGTGTATGTGGAGGAGGAGATTGAGAGTGCGGTTGAGAGGAGAGGGTGGACGGATGATGCAGAGTTTTGGATAAGGTTTAGGAGCGGCTCTTGTTGCGTTGTGTTGGGAGGAGAATTGGGGGCAGTGAGAGGATGGGCGAAATCTACGTGATGTCAGTTTCAGTTAACTTTGGGAAAGAAAAAATCTTAAACATCGAAGCATACCGGCTTTCAAACCCCCCAGTGCTTCAACTGCATCCCGTACATCTGGATCCTCCATGCTTAATCCAGTCGTAGAAACCACACTCGTCCCGCGACTACTGCGGTCATCGTCGCGATCCGTGATATCACTCCCCTTCCTCTTCATCCCCCGCTCCTCATACCCATTCCCATTCTCCATCCCAGCAGGCGAAGAAATCAAACTCTGAATCGACAATCCTTTCGAATGCCTTGTTGTCTTCCTCTGCTGCTCCCACCCAAACGGCAACGCCCCACCCCCCTCAAATGAAGTCGGCGGGGAAGGTAACATTACCCCCGGCGGCGGTGGTAGTATTGACGACGCAGGAGGTAGAGAAATCTTTGACTCCCCAGTTGGCCGAGCATTATGGTAATTGAGGATTGCGAGTTCGCTGCGACGCTGTAAGGGCACTGGCGGCAGCGGTGGTAGTGCGGAGGGAAACATGTCCCTTTGTGAAAGCGTGGAAGCGATCGAATCTGGAGTCGCGATCGGTGAGACGGATTTGTACCGGGTTTTAGTGGCCATGAAGGGTGAGGTGAGCGCGTGGAATACTTTTTCGCGACGAAAAGAAGTAGAGGAGAGTAGAGTTTGACTTTAGGTTGGGAGCTACCACTGATGTGAGTGGGAAGGGGAGGCGAGGTGGTGAGTGGAGGAGGAGGAGGAGGAGGATTGTATGTAGGTTGAGAAAGTATTCACGAGGAAACTGGATGGGAAGTAGGTTATTTTTTTTTTAGGTTTGCGATTTCACAGCACAGACTTCAGAGACGTCCGTTACGTCCGATGCTCCCTTCCTTGGGGTGTTGTTTCTACTGATAAGTGTACATATTGGATATTGATTGTACTTTTATTTGATATCCCCCTCCGTTCGCTCGTTTCGCTACGTTAATTTGCACATGCAATCTTGGGATTTCGTGGCCGACGCATCCATTCATTCGATCTTTCTTTCCCGCAAAAGGGTGACATGTGATTGTTACTCTACCATGGAATTCCCTCAACCCAACCCCCAACAACCGACGATATCTATTCCGTAACACGATATCTACACCTATTGCGCACAGGTTTTGTTGCGACAGCCTCAATTTTCCCTTTTCTTTCCTTTTTGTCTCGTTGTTCAACGTATGATATTTTTTTTTTTTTTCAAACACCTAGGCTGGCGCGCGCTTTCACATGCTTTTCGTGAGCTGACTCTTGACCGGAGCAGGCTTGGTAGATATTCTTAGCATCCCCCCACGTGGGAACCTCCAGGTCTGTAATTCAACCCAACCCACCACTCTGGACACGTAAGTCATGAGGGGGAGGGGGAAGAAAGACAAGACGTCTTCCGACGTTAAATGCACAACCGCGGTAAGTTCTTTTAATTTGGATAGATAGAATGCGTGCAGTTGCAGTTATCTACTCGTCATTGCGTGGGAAGGAAGTGCCACGTGCTTCCGCTGCAACCGCTCTATCCGGCCGAGGGCGCAGAATCCCGGCCGAGGAGGGGAGATATTGAAAATCGCCGATGAGAACGAAAGGAATACGGTGGATATCGGGTGAAGAGAGTTGCAAACGGGGGGAATTAAACACAAAACCCCCAGAATGACGAGGAGTAATTTATGGATGAAACCGAGGTAGCACGTGTATCTGGGGGGTTAATGTGCTTTTTCTACCAATAGAGATGTCCGTCGCGTTTCGCCGGTGCAGATTTGTCACTGTGTCTTCATCACCGGTGGTCTTGAAGATGGCCGAAAGATTGGGAAAGTCACGGAATAGATATATTTCGGGCTGTGAGACGCCGAGACGTTGACTATTGCGGGATGATAGCTAGGGCGGTGGAGCCGGTCCCACCCGACGCCCGGCGGAAGTCGGAGAATTTCCCCCATCTCTCACGTTCCGGCGGAAATATAATTCCGCCTGTCTTCCCACCACATCGATATCGTGACCTTTTAATTCCAACACCTTCGTCCGACGTCCAAATGCAACTCACAATTCCAGGGGACCCTCCATGCAGTCTCATCCGCAAACAACGCAGTATACAGCCAAAGCGTTAACCCCCCCCCCCCCCCATATCTCATATCCCACGATCGAGATCCCGCACATGGAATGGGATGATAATTTACGCATAATCACCATCGCCGTTCCCTTTCTCGAAACAACCCGCATTTCATCCCTTTCATGTAGATTACCAGCCAGACGCTTCCCTGGAAGTTCACCGGACATTTCACATGTTCATTCTAGATCTGATCATGAGCAAACGCAGCGGGCATGCAACTCCCATATTTCTCGGAGTTATTCATGAGTCGTCACCCGGTTATGCCTCGGAACAGTCTGTTGCATATATACATCAGGATCGTGTATGATCATGACTGAAGGGCCGGAAGGCCACGGATATGTTTGTCTCTTTGTTCCTTTGTCTTTGGGTTTGAGTTATTGCCTCAGGGCTTGTTCTCTTTGTCACGACACCAGTATATATATAGAGGTTGTCTACTCTCTTGCTCTAGACCTTTACAATCAAGTTTCTATTCATCACTCTAAGTAACACAGTCAGCCTTGTTTCATGTTCGCCTCGTTTTTTTTTTGCGTGTTATCAATTATTAAACGATAGCACGAACCAGCCCAGCCGCGCGCACGCTGCTCCTTCTTTCATATTCTAATATCTTCCATTTCATAATACCATATCACCATTTTATACTATCTCCATCGTCATCATGCTTCTATATAGCATATGTATTTACCACACTTTAAAGTTGCAGCCAGCTGATAAGGCGTCGATGCACACCGGTATGACACATGCGGGAGTTGTTTAATTATACATATCCTTTCCAGGCAGCAGTAAGACAGGGTTGAGTTTATATAAAGTACAGTATCCATGGATGGGAGATCAGCACTCTGTCCTGCACCTGTAAATAATCCATGCTGCGCATAGATTTCCTTCCTTCCTTCCTTCCTATATATTTTGTTGGTTCTTGCTCGTGAGGATCATTACCGGAGCTCATGCATGTGTCTGAACCATAAAAAAAAACAGACAATACAAAAACGAGATGACTGAAACCCCAGCAAGCCAGAGATATGTAGATGAAAAAAGGCCTAATAAGCCGTGCATAAAAACGCCCGCTAAAGAATCCCAACCAACTGTCATGACTTTCCACCGCTCCCGAAGTCCCTTACATTCTCTGGCTCGAAGCCCTCCACATGATAAACGCCGAAATCGCAAATAATAATCTGCATTCCCCACACCATTAGCAGCCTGGCTAACAGACATAGCCAACAATTCACACATACATTTCAATAGCAGCCAACGCTGCGGCAGTGTGCCATGCCGTACTTGGTGCCTTGTCACCTATAAACCCGAACCAATGCTTGTTGCGTCCCACAGGTTTCGCCAGCAGCGCTAACGAGATAATGAACATGAGGAAGTTCAAGACATCCAGCGCAATTCTCTTCCACCATTTTTCGATGACGTGGTTCTTGATCTGGGCGTATGTGAGAGCGCCGACAGAGAGGATGCATGTGATTCCCTGGATGGGGTTTTTGTTAATTTGTTGCATGTTTATGCAGAGGTATGAGGGGATAGTACGGTGATCATGCACCAGACTGTCGGTCCCAGGAGGCCAGCCCACCACTTGGGGTTTGCGTTGGCGTGGGCAACACATGCCATGAACGGGAGGGCAAGTAAACCCTGGAGGCCGCGACCAACGAGAAGTATGAATGGGTAGGATGCCATTGCTGTTGTTATGATTGTGGTTAAGGGTTATTCTCTCTGCTCAGCGTTGACGAAGGATGGCATGTGATGTGTCTTTCTATTGTGGGAGTAGGTTGAAGGATTTGAGGCAAAGCATTCGTACAAACGGTGGGGGAGGGGGAGGTAGGATGTAGTTATACTTCGACCACACCTTGTCTCAGCCCTCTGGGAGCTCGAACATACACAAAACGGCATTGGTCGTCTATCCTCCAATGGATTGAACTGACTCACGTCTATTTGCGGAGTTGTGACACGCATTGTGCTTCATGTTCACCGGATAACTGTGCCGTAATGCGGGGTAGAGACGCGGTACCTATACAAGACCAGAGCAGGTATTTCTTTCTATCGGAATACTGGCCGGATAGGTGGCTTGGACAGAGGCGTGTAAATACATTATGCGTACTCGGTGCTGGAGGATAAACGGCATAAGCGACCTCTATGAATGGTAATGCTGGTGAGAAATACCTCAATGCCTATGCAATTCACACCGCAACCCAAAGACATTGTACTATGGAAATGTTGGTACCACGGTAGAATAGTCTCAGGGGCTGGGGATGACAAAAGGCGTACGTAGGGTTCGTCCAAATATTCCTATCTTGGTGACGGTGACCGGACAAAGTAAGGCCACGTTTGAAATCCGCCGGCGAACGCACGACGCATACATATCGAAGGTTATCCGTCCAAGGCATTGCTGATACCAGACTGTTCTCAACCACTGGTTGATGTCTTAAAAAACAAAATGCTATAAATATAGGTACAATTGCGCAGCGCAGTGAGTATTACACAAACCATGTCGTGTAGTACTCGCTAAATTTAAGTTAGGCGCTAGCGTCGCATAGATTTGGTGGTATATCTCGGTGAACCTACCGTGCAAGTCTCTGACAGATTTTGTTATCCGCTACGGAGTCGGGAGAACGAATTGGTATGATTAACGGCGGATTCTTGAGGTACCGATATATCAAAAGTGCAGGTGAGACATGGCGGCTAGTACCTCCCGCGCTCGAAAACTCGCTGTTTATGAGTGAGGAGAAAAAGTCTGGGCAGAGAGCAGGCATCTCCCGCGGCTAGCATTCAATCCGATAAGCTCCTAAGCTTCAGCTATCGCCACATTGTATCCAGACTTTAGTTTCATTCTTTGAGATGCGAGCCTGCGAGCGACGAGGAATGTGGGAATGAAGGCATTTCAATAGTGTGATCTAAGAATGTTTGAGGTTATTATTAACGAGTGACTTAGCAGAAGGTTTTCAGACGTCTTTTGCTCAGACATGCACTCTCCACCCACCATTCCATCCCATATGTTTGCAATTTCCGAATTCCACTGGGAGGAGTTCCTACCGTCATCTGTTCGGGATTTCGTCGAATACCATGGGTAGAAGTGTTGCAGATAGCATCATCTTGCCTGAGCCACAGGTTTCGAAGGAAAGAGATCGTCAGGTTGGGTATGAAGAAGGAGGGATCATGCTTTGTATGCGGTTAGAGTGCACAAGTTCAGTCGAGTGCTGTCGTATCCATCGTCTCGAGATGCGAAAGGGAGCGTCTGGATTCCTCGTTGATACGAAGGCCAAATACAATTGGTTTGGGGGTATCCACAAAGTGTTCTGGAGTAAACTCAGGAATCGAAAGTCGGTATTTGTTACATATGCACAAGGGTGTGATACAGCTGGCTGTAACTGGGGCTGATGCCTCCTGTATATATCTCGAGTGTCTCTCCTTCTCTCTCTCTTCTCTTTGTATCTCAGTCTATACACACGGTTCTCCCCATACAGTAACAGTATTCGGTACCTGAATTCGAGTGAGATCAGTATGACGCGACGTTGTTTCGGCTACGCATAGAGGCTGATTGGGTTAGGATCGTTTTGATTTAGACCGCACAGAAACATGGCGGGATCAACCCAACACCAACATCCCCCCTCGGGTCATGGCAATAAGACAAATTCGATGGCAGGAATTGTTTTAAAGTCGAGCACAGTATCGCGGGGTAGCCAAAGTGGGGTGGAATTGTTGAGTCACGTCAGTGTAGTGAGTCACTGCACTCTCAAACGGTACGTATTATCTTGAAATACATCCCACAGTTGGAAGGCATGATTCAATTATATGAACAGAAGTAAAATAGGCTTGACGATAGTGTAGTGACTCACTTATCGTTCGACCAGGACATTGAGATTCATAACAACTCCAATTCCGCCTTTATTACTTGATACTTAAGTATCAAAGGTTTTACATGCATCTTATCCATCACCTTCCACCAGAGTTTTCGGGTGACCTCTTTTGAACGCATGTGTTCACTTATGCACATTAAAGTTTTGTTATTTCCCTTGCTTAAATAAATATGGTGTGAGTGGTTTCATCAACACCCCAAGAGCGTTTGCTAACCGATTTCACACAGTTGGACGATTGCGCAGTGCTTGACCGGCGAACGAATTCGGTCCAACCGGCATTGGTTATACAATTTTTGATATAAACACAGCTGAGTTGCTTTGCACCATGTGCTAGACACATCATGCGTCAAAACGCAAATTAAGAATGATATTCCTTCAACAGGGCTTTTTCGTTTTATCCCCGCATCTTCTCGTACCATAGGCATCAGCGGAAGCGATAGATAACCTCCATTGACTGGGGGACCTGTTGGCATAGAGCGCCGGCAGTACCGTTTCTTGAAGAGGAAGATGAATCACTCATTGAAGCTAGCCGTACAACACCTCGGCGAGTAATTATCAATTTTGGGTGAGACCGGCGGGTTCTTGCAGCGGGAGGAGGCGAGCCGATACGAAGCAAATGGCATCCTTACCATGGGCTTGGCCATTTAACGCGTGCGGAGGTGGTGCTAGAAAATGACCGCGACTCCCCCCCACAAGGTCGCGTTCATTCTGCTATCACTGTGCCCTGCAACCCCACACGCGATTGATTTTCACTCGGGTTCACAGACCTAGAGAATATACTCTCGAAATTTGTCTGTTTTTGTTGCCTGTAATCATCAAGTGTCGGATTTGTGCCTTTATTGCGTCACCAATCATCCTTCTAGTGTATTATTAGTTCCTTCCTTTGATCCTCTCTGCTCAGTATGAGTTCAATTACTTATATTCAAAATGCTGAACAGCGGGTCTGGTCAGTTATCGATTGAAGAGTATCGACAGGTTAAACTGCAGCACAGCATCCGCATTTTCACATCAACCATTCAGAAACCCAACTTCAATGGCGCCTCGAATAATTGCGTCGCAATCGCCCCGCATATATGCCAGAACTATACCGCGTTCGGGCCGCCAAGAAGGTGACCCCATAAGATACCCCAGAATTCCTCCGTCTTCCGCATACGGAGAGGATAATGTTTTACAACACCGGGACTACTCTGTTTCGCAGTTCGTGGGGTCTCCAACATCCGATACTGGAAGATTTGACGACCCAGAGTACGAGGATGATGCAACCGTCGACCGGCCAAGATCGTTTCCACGAACCGCATACTTCCCACTCACCACTGGAAGGCAGCCATCAAACCGGCGTGTAGTGCAGGAAGAATTCGAAGAGTCGGAAGATAGTGGAGATCATTCGTTTGTATCTGCAGAAGAATTCTTCTCTGCAGAAGAGGATTCTCCACTGGCATCCCGCACTCCATTGAACAGTTACCAACGTCCTAGCGCACGATCTCCACCACCAAGGCGTGAGGCCAACCATTCGTATCCTTCCCGTCTTCGGAATGGCCGTGGCAGCCGCGGTGGTAGCCATCATCGTGGTTCTATTCCACCCCCCCGTGAAGCGAAGGCACCAAGATCAAGAACCCTGGTAGATCGCACGGTTTACGAGCGTAGGCCAATCTCATACGTTCCTCAACCAGTCGCGCCCCATTCCCATCATCGTGCACCGCCCCCACCTGCTCGGACTACCTCACCGATTGGACAACAGGCCACAAGGACGCCAGTATCACGAACGAAGGGAAAACACAGGGTCTCTGAGAACATGTCTCATGTTAGAGAGAGTTTCGCTGATGTACTCCAGGATGAACGACGGAATCAACAAGTTGGGACGGGGGATGTATCAGGCTCCGCATTGGGATTTTCAACTCTGCCTGTGACAATATCTAAAAGCAAGAGGGGAAAAGAATCCCAGAAACAACCTGTCGAGGGGCGTGGCTTTGAGAAAACACAGACACCGAGGATCGAAAATCCTTTACAGCAGTCTAGAAATACGAGGCAATCTGGTACAGGTCAAGGGTTTCAACCGAGGTATGATGATACGGAAATTCTCCAAGCCTCGCAGCAGAGTTCGAGAGAAAGCTCATTTCAACGAAGCTCAAGCTTCGAACCACCTTCGACCGCACCAACAAGCGCGCAATCGTCATTTAATCCTGCTGTGCCTGGCCCCTCTCAACCTGAATGTCACATCACTGCCAGTGGCTACTATTCAGATGCCCCCACGGAAGAAGACGAAGAAGGCTGGCAACGATTGGAAGGCATATCTTGGCTCTCTCGTTCTAGGGAACATCCCCCTGCTACGCAACCTTTGCAGCAATCAACAGGTGTTGTTGTCGAAGAGTCTAACTTTGAAGATGACGAAGAAGCCTTGATGGAGCATCTGAGAGAAGAAGCCGAACGGGAGCGACTGAGGTATGCATTTGATGAGCAACTACCGTTAGAAGACCAGTACGACATCAGTGAGGATTTCGTACGCGAGATGGCCGAACTTGATCTGGATAGTGGCACGCTGGGACCAGTCAATCGGAACCCCGGCGGCCCTTTAGCAAATTTAAATATCTACTGCAGTATGAGGTTACTCGCGTTAGCCTGGCTCTTGGCCTGTCACTCGAGGAATGCGAAGCCCAGGTTCCTGGTATCGCCGAAAACTGCGGCCAGGCTTTTCACACTGCGAAGACAAAGAAAGAGCTGTGGGATGCCATGAAGTTATTTCGCCAGCAGCTTTTGACGGAGAAGCCCATGCCAGCGCCGCTTTCAGAGGAAGTGTGGTTAATGTTAAATGGTCCCACTCCTTGGACCAACGATATTGAGCTTACTGGTACTGGTTCATTTAACCAAAAGGCGAAGGAATTCAAACTCGATATCCGGTTAAACCCGCCGTCAATTAAAGGCAAGGGGAACAAATTTGCCTATCGTTTTGGTTCGGATCGGTTCCTCACGATAAAAATACCGACAACATCATTCAGGGTCAAGCCAAAAGATGGAGGTCCGGTGGAGACAGAAATCAGGTCTCAGATGGTGCGATGGCTTGTAGCCAACGAAATTCGGCTATTAAGCAGATGCTGGCGGTGCTTCTTTATCAAAACACGTTCTCAGAAGAAGCGTAAGGAGACAGATCGGGAGGATACTAGTCCAGAGGCACTGAACCCCGAGAAAACCGGAGCCTCCACGTCTGAAGGCTTTCTTTGGGCATATTTTTTTGCTGAGAGTGGCATTGGTCTTGGAGAGCCATCATACCTGGAGAAGGAACAGTTGGGGTTTTTGAAAGATCCCACAACGAGCCGAGACGAAATGATAAGGACAGACATGAGCCGTGACGACCTCATCAGATGGCACATGCCGCTTGACAAGCACATGAACAGTACCTTTTCGAAAATTTGGTCTCGCATAAGCTTAGGTATACCCTCACTTTTCCTTCTCGCTGTGTATGGGGCTGATTGATTATTAGGGCTTTCTACCTCTACCCCAACGGTGACCTTCCATCCAGACAAGGTTATATATGTGGAGGACATACTATCACCTGAGTCCAAAGTAGACAACAAGCGTAGCGTGATGAACGATGGTTGCTCAGTTTGTTCGCCAAAGGTCATGCGCATCATTAGGGAGAAACTTGGTCTCGAGGAGACTCCAACTGCTGTTCAGGCTCGTCTTGGCGGTGCCAAGGGTATATGGTTTGTCGATCCGACAGCGGACCGATACTCTGAGGATGTTTCAATATCAGTCACCCCATCCCAGCTGAAATTCGAACCCCATGATATAGATTCTGATGAGGATACAATGGACTGGGCCCGTTTAACGCTCTTTGTGCTACATTACTCAAAAGAGCCATCGCCGACTTCACTCAATCTTCAATTTATCCCGATTTTGGCTACCCAGGGTGTTCCGTTTGAAACATTCAAAGAACTCCTTGAAAAACACCTTGAAGAGGATCTGGAGCAGCTCCTGAGCGTGGCCCAAGATAGAATCAGTCTCCGTTCGTGGCTCAGCAACCATGGGGTAATGTCGGACCGGCAAATATATGGGGACATACCCCGACAAAGCAGTGGGACCCCGCAGAGCAACGAAGAGCAGATTAGTATGTTGCTTGATGCCCGATTCGAACCCTTGAAATGTGGGTTTTTAATGGATAAATTGAACATGATTGTCAAGCAACAATGCAATGACATTCTGGATGGGCTTCGTATCCGCGTGCCGTCTTCAACCATCGTGTTCTGTATCGCAGATCCGACTGGTACTCTCGAAGAAGGAGAAATATCTCTCCAGTTTTCGAAAGGGTTTCTTGATACGACCATCCAGACTCGCCTTGATTGTATCGAGGGGGAAGTGTTAGTTGCCCGTAATCCTGCACATCTTCGGACGGATATTCAGAAGGTACGTTTTCCAGATCCGGATCTCAGTTTTTAATATATGAGCCGCTGGTCCCTTGCTTAATTACCCTTCTATGGACCATATTCTTACAAATTTGGCAGGTTCGTGCGGTGTGTCCAAGTCATTCCGGCCTCAGGAGGCTGAAGGATGTTGTTGTGTTTTCCACGAAAGGCAACATTCCTCTGGCGGACATGCTGTCAGGTGGCGATTACGATGGGGATAAGATTTGGATTTGTTGGGATAATCGCTTGGTGAAACCTTTCAAAAACGATCGTTCGTTTATGGCATCCAAGATATGGAAGGCGGATAGGTGGGTAGAACCTATTGATCCGAAAAGCCGCTTCCTCAGGGATTTCGCCCAAGATCCAAGCTTCTTCCAAATGTTTTTTACTCGTGGGTTCACGTCGTCTTTGACACAAGATTACCTGGGAATGTGTACCGATATTCTCACCAGGTATAGGTATAACAATCATGCCAATGGCAAGGATACTAATTACATGACGATTATGAACCTTGCCAATCTTTGCGGCGTGCTTGTCGATGCACCAAAGCAAGGGGTACAGCTGTCTGCGGCATCCCTTACCAAGCTCATGGAATTGAATAAAAAATTGGATCGCAAACCGGCGTATAAATACCCCAAGGACCGAAATATCCACCCCACCGGTAATCCAGAAGAATTGTTCATTCTTGATCGCCTTGTGATAGGCGTGGGGATAAACAAAGTTGCGGAAAAAGATGCGAGAATTCGCGATTCTCATGGACAGGCTAGGGACATGGACGGATTCGCACCTTACCAGCCGGTTCCACGAATTCGATCGTCAGGCGGACAGGGAAGCTTCTCCAGGCTTGCGCCGTGTACGGGCCCAACTTACCAAGGATTTACAAGAGCTCCAGGATATTTGGCGCCGCCGTATCCAGCCGCAACTCAGGGATCCAGAGACGTACAGCTTTCGGGCGGAAGTAGAGGAGATTTATACAACTTTCCTTGATATCAAACCTCCCCAGGAAACCCTCCATAATCCCCTGATCAGGTCTTGGTACGACAATGCGGACCGCCCCAACTCGGAATGGCGGCTACTCAAGGCGTCTATGTTGTTTTATATGACCAAAAACAAACAAAAGCTTCCGTGGTGGATTACAATGCCGGAACTTTGTCGCATGAAGGCCGAGGGAACTGCGATCGAGTTACGACGTCCATCCCCGAGAACTGTGGCTGATGATATGGTTAGTGCTGTTTTCAAGTAATGACTTTATTGACTTGCTTTACTAATATGGAGGCGGGTAGTACTTGGTGTTGAAGCCGATCACGAAGAGGGTGAGCGATAACAATGACGATGACGTCGACGAATGACACAAAGCGTTTTGTCCTCAGTCGTGAATTTGGTTTTGGCAAGGCTTCGAATAATTGTGTATATTGGTTTGAGCTCATTGGGGGTCTTTAATTACATCTGTGGCTTAGGGTTTAGAGGCGTATTTGTTGCTCATGTATGTCGGCGAGGATCGTATTTTTATTTCTTTAATTTTACGGAGTTTGGGCGGATTATATATGCTTGGAGTTCTACGGATTGTTTGTTTATCTTGTTTCCAGTTTTTTTTGGGTTGCATTGGCGTTGAGTGTATGTTTCATCGGGCGGGTGGGTTGAAGTAGGATGGATTGGGGGGTACCTAATATACCTTATGTGTGTTTGCTCTTTCGTACAATTTGGCACTTCATTCAAACTTAAGTCGTTAGGAACAGACAGGAATGGACATAAACAAACACAGTAAATCAATTCCAAAATCAAACGGAGTATATGGATCCAGAACCAAGGTGAAAATCGATGTGGAGGCGACACCTGTGTCGATATCGATCTCTTGGAATATATCGAAGGAGCAATTCAACGAAAAGAATTTGAAACTGAAAATATACACCAATAGATCTGGTTGAACCCCGCGTACTCAAGCTCCCATTCGTCCTCTCGCTCCAGTTATAGATAGCCAAACGGACAGAATTTAAGGCCTCAGCTTTTCGGTGGGCAGATATACTATGGGTTCTCAGGTCATTATCTGACGCCGATGTCCTCAAGCACGTATAGAGTTAAAGCTCCTGGTCAACCAATTATCCTCATTTCCTCCCATCATGCATGCGTGCTTCCTGGCAAACATATCCACAATAGGTACAGACTCCCCAAGTGCTAGTAAGCACTCCCATTCCCTTGTAACGCCGTTGCAAAAGCACTAAACGCAATATCCATAATACACCACATCATTCCATTACGTCTACGTCCATCCCAACCCCTATGAGTTTCCTAATCCAGTCCTCCCACCGCATCTACCTACCAAACCATCTCAGGACAAAATAACAAAACACAAAAAATGTCACCACACAACCCCAAAAAATCCACTTATCCTGCATAGCCCGACGTTCAATCATCCTAATAGTGTCTCCGCTTATCCCCAGCGTGTTGGCAACGCTGTATAACCGCTTTTGTGTGTTTTTGAGCATGTCCCGTTGATCTGAAAGATCTGCAAGCACAGCGCGTCCCCGATCAAGGAATTCATCAAGCTGTGTGTCGGTGCGGGAGAGGAAGTCACGTTCGCGGAAATGGTGGTCTTCTACCGTGGCGGAGACGTTTGAAGCGCCGCCGGTGGTCGGGGTGGGAGCGAATGGGGACGAGCGCGCGTGCGGGGCGTTGGCGTAGGGGTTTTCGGGGGTGGCAGAGGAGTGGCCGCGACGGTTTAGAAGGTCGGAGCGTGCAAGTGTGTGTTCCTATACGTTCCAAAAAAGAAATTAGACTTTCTCGGGGCTTTTTTGAAAGAGTTCTTCTCTGCCGGGGAGTGGACTCACAGCATCCTGTCGCTCCCCCTTCAGCTTCTCAAAATGTTGTCGGTACTCTGTCATTTCCTTCCGGAAGGTTTTCACGCGTTGCTCCGCTTTCTCTTTCTTGGCGGGGATCATCTCCCGCCGGGCCATGCCGTCGTAGTCATCGATTGTGCGGGAAAGCGAGGCGATGGAGGCTGAGATCTGGCCTTGCAGTGCTGGGGAGGAAGTGACGGGACTATTGCTGAAGAGCTCGAGGTCGCGCTTGAGAGATTGCGTTTGTTTGAGAGCGGAGTTGTAGAGTGAGTTCTGGGCTCTGGTGGGTTAGCTGGGTGACTCTCTGGTGGAGAGTTGGGGGGGAGGCTAGCTAGCACCATTTTTGCGCGGAGGTCTCCAAAATCTGGAGAGATGATGGTGGAGAAAATCCGCAAGAAGGGTGGTCGTAGAAAGCTTTTGGTGAAAGGCGACGATGAGATGTATTGGGACACGTCTCTACTTGCAATCTAGAACACGTGCGGATGACAGGCGCTATCACTTATCTAGAATTTCAGGCTTGGCGCGTTATATCATGAACTATGACTCTGATCTAAGGTTCATCCGAACTTGATTTCACAACCTGTGAGCTAATGGAATATTCGCCAGGTATATGGTATATTTGGATTGCTTCCTTTGATAGCTCCAAGTCCTGTTCTCCTAGTTTAGCAGCTTTTTGTTGGCGGCTACGTCACGCCGTACCAAAGCCGTACGATAGCTGCAGACTACCCTAGAATTCATCGAATTACAAGAGAAAGAGTTCGACTGGGCCCCACCCCCGAATCCTCGCTAGCGGCCGCTATCCTCTCGCTTTCTGCCTTTCTTTTTGTGACGGTAAATATCCGACAGTCACCTTTTGAACGGTAAATGTCGACCAGTCAGATACGATAACGTATGGTCCCGTACGGTGCCATACGCATATATATTTTGAACCCACTCGATAGGCTAACTTGGAACTCAGCGGTCCAATCAGGCTCGGAAAAACTTTATGTTTTCTTGCAAGGTTTGTTGATCTTTGCGCTATGCTTCGGGGAGCATATAGTTGGTTTCTATAGGGCACTAAGTGTTCCGGAACTCTCTCGGAACTCACATTAGGACTCCGGATAGGCTTACTCCAGGCACCGCATGGGATCAAAGGCCCTAATAACCCATCACAACTTCAGTTCAACACTCTCTTCTTCATCTATCCTTTGAATACTATTTTATTTGATATCAAGACACATATTTCTGGCTAGACCCTGATTTCTTGCGTTGCGGCGTCCGAAGCACCATAATCCGAAATCGGCACGATTTTCTTAACGCCCAAACTAGGTCTAGATTGAGCAACACTCCAGGTGAACGAGGATCCCTAGTGAAAGCAAGCTTTCCTCACAGAATAGAAACTTAGAATCAATCGTTAACTGACGTATATATTAATGGTCGGTCTAGAATGACAAGCTTTGAGATCGATATCAATCAGAATGATCTTATTTCCATAAGACTAGACTCTCCGCCACTTATACCATGATTACCTTCTAGCTCCTTAGTTGCAACTGCAATATTCTTTCCACCCGCCATATTTTACGAGCTTCCTTCTAACTAAACGGTGCTGATCTCGCAGAATGTAGGGTTCCGTCCCAAAGTACCTATACAACAGACCGACATTTCTGGAACCATGCTCCTGTGATGACAGTGCGGTTGCAATTTTGATCATAATCACTAGAGCAAACGCATCACGAACTGAGGAACACCTGTCACAACGAATAAATTACTCACCATTTCCATCCGCATCAGGTGTTGGTTCCCGCACTAAGAGGCAGGGCAACGGGCTGCTGTTCGCACTTTTATAACTTTTAATTTGCGGATGTTTCCGGCCTTAACTATGGTCTTGTGGAATTCCACAGGCAGATACTGTTACAGATCATGGAAGTGTGGATTTTCGTCGAGGAATTTACGGTAGTAGGTCGGCTGAATGAGCTAACCAAGAAAGCTGCAAACGAGGACAGTAACAGCACCTTATCTATCACGATAAAGGCTATAGACGGACTACGCTCGTTCGTGAGCAGTGATGCAAGGGATTTTGAGTAGCCAGGAACTTCCATCGTAATATCACCACCAACCGCCACCGTTTATTTGTGGTGAATGCACCCAGAGAAACGACGAGATGTACTCTACACCAAGAATGAAGTCTCTGGACCACATAACCGAGAACTTGACTTTAATTGTGATATGGGTTGTTCAATACATCCCACCATTTGTGTTCCTACGCTTTCTCGGATACCTCACCTGAATGAGATTTCGTACAGGTGAGCGATATGCTTTTGAACCTGAGGGTATACGCATCTTTTGCGGCGCACCGTATTATTTGGTAATGGCTCACACTTGCTACAGAAATGGACCCTAATTCGAATAACTAATGCGTGATGCGATACCTTAGGGAGTTATCACACTTAGCGCCAAATTGGAGACCCTCACATACTTAGGGTAGTTCACATACTGGTAGTCAGAGCAACTTAACGATGACTTGACACATGAAACGAATTTTGTTGCATTGGAACTGATGGGCTAGAAAACCCTGGATGAGCAGCTTGTGAACATGCCAAAAAAACCCGAATAAATAGTTGATTATCGTGTTTTGGAGTGTACAACATTTGGAACCGGCCACGAACCCGATCAGCTCCAATTTTATGTCGGCTTGTACAGTACAATACAGTACTAGTATGACTTCGTATGCTGCATCATTCCGAGAATGCATTGCACATTACTGGCGCCGGTTCTTCTAGCTACCATTCGGGACGTGGCACAATTGTATAAATCAGATCAGCAAAGATTCACGATGGAGTAATCATGACAAATACATAGAGAGATAGTCGTGCTTTCACATGTTTCATCTACATTCATATTTTCAAGATCGGGAGTATGGTGCTCGATCGTCAGATCAGACAGGTGGAGTGAGATTCCGATTCTCAAGTTAGTGTCCTATAAAACACGTTCTGGGAAATTTTCCCGGTTCGTGTGAAATTTACCAAGCCAGGTAACGTATGATTCCTGGAAGCTAACGTTCGATTCGAGGCATCCCTAACCGTACCCATACAGTTGGCAAGTTGGGTCAGCTGCGGGTGGCCATCTCTGGGAAATTGGGATACTACGACTCGCTGCTAGGGGGGTACGTAGAGTAAAATCATTCTTGGTGCAAGAGTGAGGATGTGAGGGTGCGGTGAGGAGTACGTGCCTCCATAACTACATGAAGTGATAATGATATGATATGTATAGCAGAAATCACCTAGCTAAGAACTGCATACCGTATTATTTGGTGTAAGTCGGTAGCGTCGTTTCTGAAAGGGTTAAAGGACTCCGGCCAATCAGTACATTGTATTCCATGCTTAGGATAAGATTCAGGTGGCTACCAACACATTTCAGGTTTAGCTGATGCTTCACGGAGCCTCATCCTCCCAGAAACTCGTCTATTTTAGCGAAGCTAACCTTGGACAGAGTCATTGTAAGCGCCCACGCTAGCCATTGTAAGTCATTTTACCACAGGGTTAGGGTTTCTGGCTTCTTTGGGAACTGGAAAAATAGACGAGCACAGACAGTTATGCGGACGGTTGGGCGCCTTAGAAAATATCCCTAAACCGCGTTCCCGAGGTTTGAACATTAGGATAACACCCGAAAATCCGATCGAAAACCGATCTGATCACTTCATCCTTTCAAATATGCGTAGTCTTCGTAAGAAGCTGCACGTGTATGCTTCGTGGGTCATTATAGGATGCTTGAAACCAACAATTTCTCCGAAACACAGGAGGTCCCTATCTGTTATCCGTCAACTATTCTATTACCATCGAAATATGCACCACTGATCTCGATATAGAAAGTAATGTGAAATCGAATGAGAGAAAAGCCTCTCTTGAGTTCCTAGGTATGGTGATTGAATAAGGCTCCATAAAACAACGGGAAGTTCTCCGTTGGAAGACTGGAGGCTGATAATGCAAGCTACATCAGGGAACCTAAAGCTAGTGTTACTCGTGCCT
This sequence comes from Trichophaea hybrida, assembly GCA_015178995.1. Taxonomy (NCBI): domain Eukaryota; kingdom Fungi; phylum Ascomycota; class Pezizomycetes; order Pezizales; family Pyronemataceae; genus Trichophaea; species Trichophaea hybrida. The sequence goes on along the minus strand of WHVE01000315.1, from coordinate 40,763 downwards.
TGGAATCGATTTCTACTACCGTCCCAAGCACGTTTTGGTCTTCATCCTACACCGTTTCAGACAGGTAACCACCGTTGATCTGCAAGGATGTCAGTTGCAAGCTGCATTCGTCTAGTTACAACACTACCCGGATTGAACACAGACTCCTCCTTGTATTGAGTGATATATTGCCGGTGGATAAGATAAACTGGCAACTAACATCAACGGCATCACGCATCTTTCCGGCAAGTCGAATACCTGTTCCTTGATAATATCTTTGATTTTGGCCAAAATGCTGAAGTCATTGCCCCGATAATTTCCGGGAGCATAAAATGCGCTCAAATTGTTCTGGCGAATGCAGTACAGCTACTGCGATGTAAAGCGTGGCAGGCTTAATATGAGTAACCATATCTACAAGGCAACAAACTTTAATGGATAATTCGGTTCTACTTCCTTGATCCCTGAGGCCTAGAAATACTGGTCCCTGGGGGGTTGACATATTCCATGCAGCGCACTACGTCGTGAGCAATATTTATTCCGTCGGTCCTCGTTATCTAATTGATTAATCAATGCAGATGTTTTTCTAGCCGCTAAACTATAACGAATATCAGAAGCACAACATCCTCCCTAGTCTCGAACTGCTTACTGCGCCAAGCAGTGGTTCGAGACTACACCCTCCAAATGCGCATGCTTCAGATCTATAAACTGCCCTTTGCTCGCATCTGGTCAAACTTTGTTCTGGTTTGTCAATGGTGCAGTAATGGCGGCCATGGCATTCGACCCATTGGTTCCGATCAGGATTCTTGCGGCAAACAAACATACTGCCAAATTATTCACATATACCTTCACAGGGCTGATAGGCGTATTTATCTTACTGCACTTTGGACGAATGTATCTTCACCTTTATCATGGAAACCGTGGTACACTTGGAAAAGCTATAGCTGCACCTTTTCGGTATGTATCGCAATTGACTGACATGCCTGGCGACTAGATGGATAAACTAACTAAACTTGTTTCCAGGGTCTACCGAAAAACGTTTCTCCGCAAGATTCCCAAATTCACAAGTGGTGGCCACCTTGTAACAATAGTCATATATTTCGGTCTCAATGCTGTCTTCCAGTTCTGGGATATGAAGTTCACAGGATTATTTCCATACACTTTTTTTGCCAAGAGGGCAGGATGGTATACTTCTAGTCGGCCTCCCAACCCACAGTAGTTGATATGAAACAGGATGGCAATTTGCAATGCCGCCCTGGCGTTTTTGCTTGCTATGAAAAATACTCCCTTATCATTTCTAACTGGCTACTCTCATGAGAGATTGAACGTCCTCCACCGCTGGGTCGGACGGACGATCTGGTTTTGGTCCAGCATACATGTCTTGTAAGCTCTATGATGGAAGAAATATGGATATCTGCTGATGTTCACAAGGACATTTTCAATTACGCTCTCGATTGGGGGTGAGACGTCCAAAATTCGAGAAAAACCGCAAATATACGGATATATAGCATATAGTGCATTCAACATCATAATCATTACGTCTTTGGATTATCTCAGGAAACGCCATTACGAATTTTTTTATATGATGCATGTCTGCATGTTTGCCATTGCAGTATCATTTTTAGGACTCCACAAGCCACCCAAGTTTGGGAAAGCAATGATCGTCATTGGGTCTATTTGGTGTGGTGATCGACTACTGCGCACAGTTCGAGGGATTTACTATAGTCATGGCAATTCAGTAACAGTTATCCCTCTTCCAGGACTCGCCACAAAGCTCGTATTTAAGAGACCAATGAACTTCACACCTGGTTCGCATGCATTCGTTCGGATTCCAGCAATCCGGAAGTTCCAATCACATCCCTTTACAATCACTTCATCTCCGAACGTCGAATTTGTGGTTCGTGCACAGAAAGGGTTCACTTTTGACCTGCATACCTATGCAATCAATCATCCAAATGCCGTTTTGAAAGCTTTCATTGACGGGCCTTATGGAACGGTCCCGGATTTTAAGAGGATGAATAACGTTGTTCTTTTTGCTGGTGGAAGTGGAGGCGCATTTTTGTTCGCAATTGCGATGGATATTGCAAGAAACGTTGGCCGGTGTTCTGTTATTGGGGTGGAGGCAGTATGGGTGATTAAAGACAGAAGTGAGTTTTGACAAAACACCGAACGTTTCATTATTAACAGATATCAAGGACATTTGACTTGGTTCGAAGACGAACTTGAAGAGCTCAAGAAGTCACCAATCGTCAATATGAGTGTCTACGTAACCCACAATACCGATCCCATCGTCACCAACCTGTCAGTCGAAGCTGATGCTGCTCGGGAAGAGAACGTGCGCCGATCCATCTATGTTGAGAACGACGAACCACAGTTGCCCGACCTCAATGATGACATAGCCTTCAAAGTCCTCGAAAGCGGCCTTGTCAGACAAAGCGCCGCGCAGAAACTCGAAGCCACAATTGACAAGATGCCACGAATCCCATATCGAACGCATAATGGGCGGCCGGACATCAGCGCCATCATCGGCTCGGTGGTTAACTCATCCGAGCAAAGGAATACGGTGGCAGTTGGTGCTTGTGGACCGTCGGAACTCATGCGGGTTGCAAGAAATGCTGTCGCGGATAACATCACGTTAACTGGTCCTAGTATTACACTTCACTGTGAACAGTTCGGTTGGGGTTAAAACATATTTAGGAGCTCAACGAACTAACGGGTTCATGGTTGGAGCGGTGTTGGTATTTGATATATCTTTGCGAAACCTCTTTGTTTATCGGCTTCATTTTGTTTGGGTTTTTTTTAAAAAAACGGTGGGACGGTTATATATACTTCATGATTGATGGGATAACGATATTTTTTCATGTAATAAAGCGTCTGGCCATCCTGTCGTTTTCGCGCCAGTATCTTCCTGGGAATTACTCGTCGGGTTTTAAGTCTCCGGGCATCCTTATCATTGATTAGACAACTAACTCCAATAAGATGATAAGCCCAAGATCTAACTGCCAGCCATGGTGCCTTGAGGCCTGAAATCTTCATGCATTTATTGGTTGAGCTGCAGAGTACTTGTTTCTAGACTTCATTTCTTCTGGCACTTGGTTTCGGTTTGTAGTCATTCCAATGTTGATGTGTAGTCATGGCAATTTTGATGAGTAGTCATTGTAAATTGATGATCACCAAAGGCGCTTACAATGACGTGTCCGGAGACTTGAAAATTCAACGAGTAGCATTCAAATCATAAAATATCACCCCTCGAGTGTGCCGACTTCTGTGTTGAAATACTAGGTGCGGAGGCGGCGAAGCCGCCTTTAACGGGGGTTAATGTAGTCCAGAGTGAGTGAATTGCCTCCAGTCAGCTTCCAGCTAGTCCATAGTAACCACCAGGTCTTAGCTGCAGCAGAGCCTTATTTTTGGTCAGCCCTTATAATTCCATATTATCAGCACCAATTAAGTTTTTGAGTTGTGATTGTATTGTGATATGATCTATACATGAAAGATGCAGTTTTAGGTGCTCTTTCACCTCCCAGTATTGCATTTGTAATCTGATCAATATTTGATGAGTCATAGTGAAATTATGCCATAAATCACATCTAAAGTGTGTATTTTCCACAATGACCCAATATATATTGATTGAATTATAAATTGAGGGCTGGGAGGTAAAAGAGCACCTGAAATTGTATCTTTCATATATAGATCATATTATGATATGATGAGAAATGAAAAACTCAATTGGAGCAACAGAATTGAAGACCAATTTACTATATATCTGGAACTGAATCCCCTAAAGCCACTCATTCAATATTGAAGATACTGTAAATCACTGACTGGAAGGGAAAAGAGAATCAACTTGGACAAATTTCATATATAATATACCTTGTGAAAAGAGAGAAACTTAAAAACTTAATTGAACTTGAATATTGAAGTTATAACAGACTTTAGTATTAGCAACAGGACTGAATTCAGTTTCAGTTCTGGGTTGGAACTGCATCCAGACTGTTGCAATAAGTTGTAGTATATCAATATCCAAACTTCCTCAAAAACCAGTAGGTTATACAGATTCCAGCAGCAAATGCTTTTTCAATGATTAAATATTTGAGTTCTAATTGTATTGCAATATGATATATACATAAATTATGGAGTTTTCAATATTCTTACTTCTCACAGTTTGTTGTTGGCAATCCAATCAATAATTGTTGAGTTACTGCAGAAAATATGTGGTATTTGATGTTATTTTACAGTAACTCTATAAATATTGAGTGGATTGCAAATCTGAATCCTGGAGGTGAAAGAATATTCAAAACTGCATTATACTTATATAGAGGTGGATAAGATTATGCAATGCCCATACAAAGTATTTTGATTGGTCAACTGGTGTTATTTAATGGCTAGCAAGACTGTAACACTGGGAGTGTCACTCTAGGTATACCCGGTCAAAGAGTATCCGTACTTAATTCGGGACTGCTTCGAAGGTAGATTAGAAGCTTCACTCGGGATGTGGAAATCACTAAAAGAATCTGAACAAAAAGAATAGGCTTTCTCCAATGCGTATATTGTTAAGGCTTGTTCTCCTCGCTGAGAAGGTTGATGCCTTTCTACCCTCGAAGAACTCAGAGGTCTTTATACCTCTTTCTTCGCTTTCTAACAAATACTTCTAACTACGCTTTTTCTTTAGAGCTCCAGCACCATAACCAGCTTTGAACCAATGCCCACTCATTTCGCAACTACCGCGGTCCTCCATCTCTTGATCCTCTATCGTCCTTATCGTCATTAGATTATAATCAGACCATCAGTATCCTTCATGACATCAAGCTCGTGGGCTTGTGCCTCCAGACCAGTGGTATCCTTTCGATCGGATGACCTCCAGACAAATAGGCCTCTTTCGATAGAGAGCAGCTTCGCTGTTCAGAGTCGGCACGTATTCTTAGGCCTCCGACAGTCGTCGGCTTTTTGGCTGGCACCATTCAGTTGTTTGCTGGCTGTTCGTTTGTCGTTGGCGAGCGTCAGCTTCTTGGCCGATGCCATTCAGCTGTATGTTTGTTATCAGCAATTCGGAGCAGAAGCGACCGCGGCCATTAACTAGCCGTCGATGCTTATCGATGGTGTGGGTGTTCGTTTCCTAGCCATCCGAAAAGATTGGCTCTGGCATCCGAGACGAGTGATAGCCGATGACGTCTAGGGAAAACGCAGGTGATCGTACGTGACCCCGCTGCGCACTTGCTAGGTGTAACACTACCCCCTCTCTTAGAGAGTTTGTCTCTGAATGACTATACTCCATACTAATCTGCTCTTGGTTGCCTTTGGCGAAACATGGTCCAGCGCGCTGAAGTGAATTATTCAAAATCCTCGACATAGTGAATCCGCACAGACCATTTCGCTTCGACCACTTGCTCTGAGACATGCAAGCACAATCGACCAATCAGATTGCTTACGTCCAGATGGACATATGGCAGCAAGCAGAATCGATCAATCAGGTTGCATCTATCTAAGACACTTTGCTTTCTTTTTCTTTCTTTGATTTGGAAAATCTTGACCCCATGTGCCCAAAACCAAATCCATCTTTTCTCTTGATCCGTCTTTCTCTTGATCTGGAAAATCGTGGCCTCTTGGGCCCGTTAAAAACCAAACCCTTCGTCCGGTGTCTTGCTAGCCGTTAAAACCCTTCGTGGGGAAAAGGTACTAGTTCAACTGTTCATTTAATCCTGTTATCCTTCGCGGCCTGAGGATTCCGTCCGTGATACTCCATTAACAGTCTCTTGTCGTCGAAGTTCTCATAAGGTTCCTCAGTCCAGTCTGCTTCTTCCAGATATCCCTTCCATTTGACCAGATATAAAACCCATTTCTGTTCCTTGCTATACTGGCTGCCCATGACTTCTTCAACTTCATAGCCTGTTTCGTACTCGTAGCCGTCGACATCATACCCAAGCTCATTCTGCTCGCTGGCTGAAGCAAGCTCGGGTGTAGGTCTAGTAGGGTTGGTGGCGAGTGATAAGGTTCATGAGTGATACATGGAATGCATTGTGAATACGCCATCATTCGGCAACTCAAGCTTGATAGCGGTGGGCAGAGCACCTTCAAGACCTTGAAGGGTCCATGAAGCTTCGCATCTAGTTTCCTAGATGGTCTTCGAGTTTTGAGGTTCTTCCCATTTAGCATAACTAGATCGCCAACCGAATACTTCGGAGGTTCCTTAGTACGCCGGTCATGGTACTTCCCCATTGTCTCCCGTGCCTGCTCTAAGCCTTTACGGCAGAGTGCATGCACGCTGGTCATCCAGTGAACGTAGTTCCTAGATGCCGGATTCTTTCCTTCTGCTTCGATGGGCCAATTCGTTCGAGGATCGAACCCAAAGTTTGCAAAGAACGGTGACATTCCCGTAGCGGTGGTGAGAGAGTTATTATAAGCATACTCTGCCGTTGGTAACATCTCGGACCAATTGTCCTGCTCATAATTGCAGTAATTCCGCAGATAGCATTCCAGCGTTTGGTTGACTGTTTCCGTTTGCCCGTCCGTTTGAGGGTGGAATGGCGAAGACATCTTTAATCTAATGTCAAGAGCTTCGACCAACGAGGACCAAAACAGGAGGTGAACCTAGAGTCCCGATCTGACACTATGTTCGATGGTAGTCCATGAAATCTCCATACTTCTTTCAAGAAGATTTTGACCAGGTCTGTAGCCTTCTTCTCACCATCTTTAATGGAATGAAGGGCCATTTTGGTGAATCGGTCGACGATTACCCATACCGATGAGCATCCTGTCTGATACCGGTAATTCGATAATGAAGTCCATGAAATCGAATCCCATGGGCGGTATGCTAATTCGAGGGGTTGTAGAAGTCCGTAGCGAGCATGGCGAGCTGCTTTGTTCCTTTGGCACTCAGGGCATGAGCGACATAATCTTCGATGAATTTCTCCATTTCTGGCCAAAAGAAATTTCGTCTGACCAGCTCGATTGTCTTATCCTGCCCCATATGTCCAGCCCCTTGAATCGTGCTCCGCTTCCAATATCTGTTTCTTGAACTGCAGATCGTCCGGAATCCACAGTCTGCCTTTATAATAAAGGGCTTCGACTTCGAATGAGATGTCGAGCTTGGGTTACCTTCCATAGCTCGGATGTACTCTTCTTGCCATGCAGCATCGTTGTTAGCGGCGCTGACCACTGCTTCTAACAGCCATGAGTTGAACTTGACTACTGGATCGCTCTCAACTTTGCATAAGAAATCGCAATTCGTTCGCCTCATAACCTCATTGCCGTTACTTGTACTGTTTCTCCTTCAGAAGTTACCAACTGATCAGGTCTCAGAACGCGGTGGATAGGCAGGTTTTCGTTTTCTTCGGCACTACCTCCCCCTTTTTTAGGGCAGTACTGCGAACGCCTAGATAATGGATCCGGTTTCCCATTTGCACTGCCAGGTCGGTTGAATATTTCAAAATCATATCCTGCCAGCTGTTGAGCTCTGCGGGCTTGTCTCCGATTCAAGATCTTCGTAGTCGTAAAGCATTCAAGATTCTTGTGATCGGTGAAGACACTGATTGGGTGAGCTGCACCCTCGAGATAACGTCTCCATCCTTTGAACGCGGATACTATGGCGAGCATCTCTTTGTCATGGATTTCGTAGTTGATTCGGCTTTATCCATCTTTCGAGAGTGGTAGGCTATAGGGTGCAATCGTCCATCAATGACTTGGGAGAGAACTGTGCCGATTGCAAAATCACTTGCGTCAGTATCAATCACAATGGGCCAAACAGGCTCGAAATGTCGTAATATGGGAGCCTCGGTAAAGTGCTTCTTCAGCATATCGAAGGCTATTTGATTTCGCGGAGTTGCTTTCCAATTAAACTTTTCGTTCGTTTTCTTGGTTAATTCCGTCAAGCGATGGCATATCTTTGAAAATCCTTCGATGAAGCGTCGATAGAAGTTGGCAAATCCGAGGAAGGACTGGATGTCCTTGACAGACTCCGGAATCTCCCATTTCAGAATAGTATCAATTTTGTCTTCGGATATACTGACATCTTCTCCCGATATTAGATATCCAAGGAACTCAACTTGCTTTTGGTGCCATTCGCACTGATCGGGTGCTATAGCCAAGTTGTTCTCCTGTAATCGACGAAGGACTTCTCGAGTCAATCGCATATGCTCTTCTTCGTTTTCTGTATAGATGAGGATATCATCTATATAGACTACTTCTCCATGATCGATTAGATCTTGCAGAATCTCGTTCATCATATCTTGGAATGTAGCTGGTGCGTTCGCCAATCCGAAGGGCATAACTAGGTATTCGTAATGTCCATATCTTGTACGAAACGCTGTTTTCCATACATCACCGGGTTTAATTCGAATGAGGTTGTCCCTGCCTTCAAATCGATTTTGGTGAAGATTCTCGATCCAGCAACCCTGTCCCTAAGTTCGTTCATAGTGGCAATGGATATCGGTTCATAATCGTCACACAATTTAGACCTCTGTAATCCACGCACAATCGTAAGCCTCTTCCGTGTGGCTTTGGAACGAAGAGTATGGGTGCAGCCACAGGTGACTTGCTATGACGGATCTTTCCAGAATCAAGCATTTCCTTCAGATATTCTTTAAGGACCGAAAGCTCCTTCTCTGAGAGCGCGTAGATGGGACCCCACGGAGGTTGTTCTCCATCTTTCAAATCAATGGCATGATCGTAGGATCGATAAGGCGGAAGGGCATTGGCAGTTTCTCCGTTGTATAATGTTTCGATGTCTCTGTATTACCATGGAATTCGCTCTACCCAATCGATCTCAATCTCGTGTGCGGCGTTGACATGCATTGAACCAATAACCCCGATCCATTGAGGATCGGTACCAAACGTCAATATGGAATCGTCATATTCGATTGAGAACGAAGATACCGCTGCCTTTGTGCAATGTTGATGGCAATGTTTGGACGTAAATTGGAGCTTATCATTTTCTTCGGTAACTCCACTGAGTGTTCCATACTTGACGATCCACCAGTAAGGTAATATGATATCAGATGAATCCTCCATTGGACCAATTTCGAAGGTTTTTTGGTATAATGGGATTCATACCACAGAGTAACGGGGAAGGTGTACTGCCAACCCGCACCTTCTACTCTTTCGCCATTGAAGTTTTTGACTATCTTTGGTTCCGTTCGAGTCACTAATGGAACCCCATGTGAATCGGCCCACTGCTTCAACATCATAGGTGTATCGCACCCAGTATCCAAGAGAACCCTTACAGGGACGTTCTTCTTGTCTCGAAAGCTTGCAAACATGCGTACTGTGGGTCTTGAGCCCATCTTAGGTTCAGGTGGTAATTGTTTGAATTTCTTGGGTACAGGCTGAGGTGTGCTGGCCGCAGCCTTGCATTTTCGATCTTTTCATTTGACAACCATGTTGAACTGCCTTTCGACACAGCTCCGGCCGCAATGGGTCGTGGTTACTAGGATTCGTAAATTCGTAGGTGAATGAGGTTCGAATGAGTATGATCAAGCTTGATAGTAATTGTTTGTCACTTGTCACGCTTGGATGCTATATGACCAGCATATTTCGAGTATTGAACTTATCCTCAGACACCCTTTCTTAAACAGCAGAAAAGACAGTATATTGAATATCAAAAGCTATAATACCAATGACCGCATTGGTAAGACCCAAATGAAAACCCAAAATAAATATGAATATCTGTACCCATAAAATCAAAAACCGGAGGTGTCTGTACCTTATAAAAAATCCATAGGAAAGACCGCAATGCCATAGAACAAAGGAAAGACAAAAGAAACTTGTTTCATCCGTCAATTTCCATACCGTCAGAGTCAACCTCGTAAAGCACTCGAGAGCTTGAGGCTGCTGCCAGTTTCGTAATTCGGTCAGCCAGACTCCTGGGCTTGACCTTCGAAGAAGATGTGGTTACTTCTGGCGTTTCCACCTTAGGCTTCTTATCCTTCTTCTTTTTCTTGCTGGATGACATCTTGATGGCATTCTTACAGAATACCCATCGATGCTCCGAAGAACTGCAGCGCTTGCATTCGTTGTGCTTGGCCCTTGCCTCCAATACAGATTCCAGAATGCCTTTCAGGGCTTCGCCTTTGTCCGTATTGACTGTCTTAGGACCCTTCTTCTCCGTTCGAGGTTTCTTGGAGTCTGAACCTTTCTCAAAGTTCTTCTTTCCTTGATTCCCCTTATCATCACCAACATCATCACGCTTCCTTTTATTGTTCTTTTTGTCTTCGGGTTTGTGATCGTTGTGCTGGTGCCTTTCTTGCAGGCGTCTCTCATTTGTGCGGCCGACTGGTTTGAGCAGTAATTTGTATTCTGCGATGTCGTTTGGTGTAATCTTCGAAAAGGATATTCGATCCTTGATTTCTTTGTTGAGTCCGCTGTGTAGAGCCTGTCGCCATGCAATCCCTGATAAGCAGACATGGTAGTTTAAGTCTTCCATCTTTACGATGTAGTCCCGGATATCTCCCTTGTACTGCAATTTCTTCATTTTTTCGAGGCATTCTGTTTCTTCCTCCGGGTCGATGAATTGTTCCTCCATAGCGCTGGTGAATGCCGACCATGTGTCAACCTGAAAATGCTTCCTAAGCTATTTTTCTCGGTTGTTGTACCAGGCCAACGCTTTTTCTCGAAGAATACTTCCAACGAAGATGATCTTATCGTCTTCATCGTTATATTCGTCTTTGAAGTACCTGAGATAGCGATCCACTCCTGTAATCCAATGGCGGTAGGATTCCAACCTATCCGTTGAATCTCCCTTAAACTTGTAGGGAAGCTCAATCTTCTGCTTCTTGGCTGAATTCGGAGCTCTCGGTGGGTGAGGTGGTACCTGTGGTGGTAGCCCAGGCAGTAGCGCAGGTGGTTCACTATAGTCCGTTCCTCCTCGTGGTGGAAGTGGTGGGAGAACATTGTCTCCACTATCAGAAGAGCTGGAGCTACTCGAGCTGGAGCTAGAAGACTCGGAGTCCCTTGGGGGGTTTCCTCCAACGCCTTCTGCGCCGTCTCCATTACCATTCGGTTCTGGAGTTACAGCCTCTTTGATCCAAACTCCAATACCATCGCTTACGGTATATCGAAGGCGGAATCCCTGCTCAACAGGCTTGGTATCCCCTTTCTTTGGTGTCAATACTGACCGGGCCAGTGAGCGTACTGATTTCTTCGTTCTCTCATCTGAGAGCTTCGTTTGCAAAGCTCTAGTGAAATCTTTGAATTTCCGCTCAAAGTCCTTTTTCATCTTTCGCTCTGCCGCCTTCCTCTCCTGCTCTGCATTGTCTGCCTTTTTCTGTGCTTCCTTCTGTATCTTTTTTGCTTCCTGACGAGACTTGGCATACAGCCCTGACATTCGTTCACCATCTACTTTGGCTTTAAGCTTAATATTCACCAGCTCTTGGGATTGGGTATGCACTTGGAGGGCAAGGCGTTGTTGGGCTCGTTCCCTATTATCGAGCAGAGTTGAAAGGGTTCCCCAGGCGTTTCCAGAACGTTGGATTTGATCGCTGAGGGCTGTCCGCAGCTCTTCGTAGTCTTCGGTGGATTGGGCCTTCATCAGCACAAAGGCTGCTTGGACGTTAGCCGCATACACTTGGGATTGGATAACTATATCGGAATGCTTCTCGAGTTGAGCCCTGTCCATCTTTTCCACTCCCAGATAAACGGCATCGTATATCTCATTCTGTCTAATGATGAGGCCTTCGTAAGCTTTGGCCAATCCTGGGAGGGCCGTCTGTATCTCGAAATATTTCTCCTTTGCTTCCTGAATAATGGTGTCCATTCGCCCGAGCTCCCCGTTGATTCCATCCAAAAGCTCAATAACCCAGTCCGGAATAGCTTTCCTTGTGATGGGCTGGTATTGTGTAACCTGCTTGTCCTTATCGCTGGATAGGATCAACGCATTTTCCCTTCTAACCACCATGTAGGCGTCCATCATGCTGGTGTCTGATCCGACCATTATAGGATGACGAAAAATTGCTCAACAGGGGTGGTGTGAAAGAAGTGGAATCGAGCTCCGGATTCTTGCTGCAGTTGTACCGATGGCTTGTAGTCTGGGTAAGAGGCGTACGTGATTACGGACCAGCAGCGTGGACATAGGTAGCGAAATAGAGGTGGTGTATCGTCCGAATTCATTCACCAATTCCAATGGTAAATGGCTGTGGCGATGGTCGATAGAGTGGCTGCTGCTCTTCCGATTGTTGTGTGGGTTCCTCCGCAGTTGTGCTCGCAATAACACACTTCCTGATCTTCGCAATGTATGTGCAAGCCTTTGTATCTTGTCCAATGATCAGCGAAGACTGGATCGTCAATACTTAGACCTCCTCCTTGTCTGTCCGCGTCTGTCCAGTAGAGGTTCCACGGATACGGCGTATCAGGTGCGTCCCAAAAGTAATCTTCGAGAGGTTCTTCTATTTCGTTTAGGAGAGCATTGATGCTATCGAAGAAGTTGAGTGGTCCTGGTTCTGCAAGCTGCAATCGGACTCCAGCTAAATCGAAGAAGTTGACTCGACAGTGGCAGTTGGAGTCGTATGGCATCAAGGTCGCTTGATGTATGTGGGTAGAAAGAATACCTTCCTTGGAAGCGTTTCTTTGCTAACAATATAATGTAACACCGGGAGCGTCACTGCAGGTTTACCCAGTCAAAGAGTGTCCATACTTAATTCGGGACTGCTTCGAAGGTAGATTAGGAGCTTCACTCGGGATGTGGAAATCACTAAAAGATTCTGAACGAAAAGAATAGGCTTTCTCCAATGCGTATATTGTTAAGGCTTGTTCTCCTTGCTGAGAAGGTTGATACCTTTCTACCCTCGAAGAACTCAGAGGTCTTTATACCTCTTTCTTCACTTTCTAACAAATACTTCCAACTACGCTTTTTCTCTAGAGCTCCAGCACCATAACCACCTTCGAACCAATGCCCACTCATTTCGCAACTACTGTGGTCCTCCATCTCTCGATCCTCTATCGTCCTTATCATCATTAGATGATAATCAGACCATCTGTATCCTTCATGACATCAAGCTCGCGGGCTTGTGCCTCCGGACCAGTGGTATCCTTTCGATCTGATGACCTCCAGACAAATAGGCCTCTTTCGATACAGTGCAGCTTCGCTGTTGAGAGTCGGCACATATTTTTAGACCTCCGGCAGTCGTCGGCTTTTGGGCTGGCGCCATTCAGTTGTTTGCCGGCTGTTCATTTGTCATCGGCGAGCGTCAGCTTCTTGGCCGATGCCATTCAGCTGTTTGTTTGTTAATGGCGATTCGGAGCAGAAGTGACCGCAGCCATTAATCAGCCGTCGATGCTTATCGATGGTGTGGGTATTCGTTTGCCAGCCATCCGAAAAGATTGGCTCTGGCATCCGAGATGAGTGATAGCCGATGACGTCTAGGGAAATCGCGGGTGATCGTACGTGACCCCGCGGCGAACTTGCTCGGTGTAACAAACACACCGGACGAAGGATTTGGTTTTTCAAGAGCCCAAGACGCCACGATTTTCCAGATCAAGAGAAAGATGGATCAAGAGAAATGATGGATTTGGTTTTGGGCACACAAGGTCAAGATTTTCCAAATCAAAGAAAGAAAAAAGAAAGCAAAGTGTCTTAGATAGACGCAACCTGATTGATCGATTCTGCTTGCTGCCATATGTCTCATCTGGGCGTAAGCAAACTGATTGGTCAATTGTACTTGAATGTCTCAAGCTGGTCGAAGCGAAATGGTCTGTGCGGATTTACTACGTCAAGGATTTCGAATGATCCACTTCAGCGCACTGGATCACGTTTCGCCAAAGGCAACGATGAGCAGATTAGCATGGAGTATGGTCGTTCAGAGACGAACTCTCTCAGAGAGGGGGTAGTGTTACACCTGGCAAGTTCGCAGCGGGGTCACGTACGATTACCTGCGATCTCCCTGATTGGATTTCATCAGCTATCACTCATCTCGGAAGCCAGAGCCAATCTTTTTGGATGGCCAGCAAACGAACACCCACACCATCGATACGCAACAACGGCTAGGTAATGGCCGCGGTCACTTCTGCTCGGAATCGCCGACGTCAAACGAACAGCCGGCAAACAGCTGAATCGCATCGGCCAGGAAGTTGACGACAAACGGACAGCCGGCAAGAAACTGAATGGCGCCAGCCAAAGAGCCGACGACTGCTGGAGACCTAAGAATACGTGCCGACTCTGAACAGCGAAGCTGCTCTCTATCTACAGAGGCGTATTTGTCTGGACGTCATCAGATCGAAAGGGTACCACTGGTCCGCAGGCACAAGCCCGCCAACTTGATGTCATGAAGGATACCGATGGTCCGATTAGAATCTAATGATGATAATGAAGATAGAGGATCGAGAGATGGAGGACCGTGGTAGTTGCAATGAGCGGGCATTGGTTGGAAGGTGGTTATGGTACTGGAGCTCTAGAGAAAAGCGTAGATAGAAGTATTTGTTAGAAAGCAAAGAAAGAGGTATAAAGACCTCTGAGTTCTTCGAGGGTAGAAAGTGCATCAACCTTCTCAGCGAGGAGAACAAGCCTTAACAATATTCGTATTGAAAAGCAATTCTTTTCGTTCAGAATCTTTTAGTGATTTCACATCCCGAGCGACCCTCCTACTGTACCTTCGAATCAAGTCTCGAATTAAGTACGGATACTACTTTGACCGGGTAAACCTGGAGGAAAGCTCCCGGTGTTACATGTCTATAAAAACAATCAATCAGCTTCGGCTTTCACTTCTTTCACACTCGGTGATTCGGGATCGAGTCCCGTGTATACAGTCCTCGTTTCATTAGCTTCAGGCTATTCTTGACTCTGAGCTTTCTTGCTCTTGGGTTTTATAACCCCTAGAACCCCGAACCCGGAATCCTCGACACCCAGCCCTGAATCCTTGCCAGAAGACCTCAATTCACCTCGGAGTTCTTGAGACATGTTTGCAACTGGGTGGGAATTGAACAAAGATTGTCTGCTGCATTTCATCTACAAACAGACAGTCAAAGGGAACAAATAAATGCCATTATGGAACAGTTACTAAGAGCCTTCGTCAATTATCACCAAAACAACTGGATACAATGGTTACCTATGGCAGAATTCGCATCAAACAATCTTGCCTTGGAAACAACAGAATGCTCACCTTTTTTCAGCTATTACTGTTTTCACCCAAAAATAACCTTCAGCCAACATCCGGTTCAAAACAGAAATGATGTCAGGGAAGTAAACGCAAATACCCTGTCATAAAAGATGAATGAAATCATTGAACTGATGAAAGTTGAAATGACTTGAATACAATGAATCCAGGCAGAACAAGCAGACAAATACTGTCGAGAGGGAGTGGAAATGAAGATAGGAAACCGAGTATAGATAGATGCTGGGAGTATCGCAACATGATAACTCAGTAGGGAGTTAGATTGGACACGTTTGGGATGGTACGAAATTACAGTAGTTCACAGTCCGTGGGCCTACCATCCGTGATTACCCAATGACCTCAATATCCATCCAGTACAACCAATGACCTGCCTGAGCAAAGTTTCAGAAGACCTGATGCCGAGACAGATCAAACCAGCACCACCCCCAGTTGCCGTGGATGGAGAAGAGAAGTACAAAGTAGAATACATCGAAGACTCTACAGTATTCCAATGACAGTTGCAGTATCTGGTCAAGTGGAAGAGTTAAAATAGATGAAGCTGGGAAGCAGCAGTCAATATGGATAGACTTGAAGCCATTGACGTATTCCATACAGAACAACCTGGCAAATACTGATCAACAACCTTGTAGAAACTTGGCTTTTGGGAGGGGGAGCTACTATCACAGTTGTGTTGAGTGAGGATCAAAGATGGAGTATGAATCGATGAAGAAGGAACAAGGAATACCAACGGAAACAGGCTTCGATGGAAGGAATCAGGTTTTGGTTGAAAGGAATCAGGTTTTGATTGGAAGAAATCCGATTTTGATTGGAAGGAATCAGGTTTTGATTGGAAGGAATCAGGTTTTGATTGGAAGGAATTAGTTTTTGATTGGAAGGAAACAGATTTCATTGGAAGGAAACAGGTTTTGTTTGTTGGACTCAGGTTTTGTCAGTTGCATTGTAAATATGGCGTAACGGTTATGGCATGAGCCAAGGATTTGAAGGGTTGTGTACATATTTGGGTAAGGTTAGAATGTATTTTGGAACAAGTGAACAAAGATGACGACAGTTGCATTAGCTGTATATGAGGCCGATGGATTTGCAGAGGATAGGTCTGTTCTTCACTTGTTCCCTAGTTTTCAAAAAAATCATTAGCTTCGCCAACAACCTCTGTTCACTTTGGTAATTCCAGATGTTGAGTCTCTTGTCTTGTTTGCAATACTTGCAATTCTGAATCATAGTTTGGTTTTTATAAACCCTAGAACTCTGAGCCCAGAAACCTTGACAGAACGGGTTGAAATACAATTGTCTGAGTTAGGTTTGGGACTAGAACCAAACCATGGCAACAGGTTTTGCTACACCAAAAATGCAGACTGTGGCATTTGAGCCAGTTTCCACCCGAAAACCTGTATATTGCAAACCTACTTTGAATCTTTCAATTAAGTTTTTGAGTTCTTATCATATCGCAATATAATCTATATGTAAATTATCCAGTTTTCGGTATTTTTATTTTTTCCAGTTTTACATTCTCCATCTGATCAATATTCATTGAGTTGCTGTTGAAAACCTCTGATTTTGGCCTAATTTTTGCTATCAAGCGATGGATACAAAGATGGCAAAGCTGCCTCCACAATTTGCCAACTGAGATTCAGACCAGTTCGATTATCTTCAGTCTGCCAAGTGCCAGCCCAGCTCAATTGCATCTGGCCAGCCAAGATACAGACCAGCTTGATTATCCCAAGCCAGCTTGGCTTGATTTCATTCAGCCAGTTGAATGGTAGCCCAGTTCAATTATCTCCATCCAGTTCATAGCCAGCTGGACTCAATTGCATCCAGCCAGCAAAGATCCAGCCCTGCCCAATCACATCCAGTTATCTGAAAGCCAGCCATACTTGATCGCATTCAGTCAGTTGAGAGCCAGCCCAGCTCAAACATTTCCAGCCAGTTTGCATCCAATACATGGACCTCATCCCAAGATCAAAGAAAACCTTCAAGTGAAACTGATCGAAAAGCTAATGCTTCCATCCAGATTGACTCAATCCCATCAAGCCAGCAAAGAGCTAGCCCAGGTCAATCATCTGCAGTTAGTTGAAAATGGGTCTGTATCGATTGAATTCCACCAATTGTGATGATCATCTCCAGCCATCCAAGAGCCATCCTGGCTCAATTACATTCAACCAGCCAAAAGCCTGCCCAGCTTGATTATGTCCAACATGCCAAGAGCCAGATCCGTTCAATCATCTCCAGCCAACTGAGACAATTATTCAAAGCCAGCCAAGAGCCAGCCCAGCTCGAAGATATCCAACCAGCCAATAGCCAGCCCTGCTTGATTATATCCAACCAGCCAATAGCCAGCCCAACTCCATCATCCCCAGCCAGCAGATAACAAGGCCACCTCTATAGTGTACAAAAAACTATGAGCCAGCCAAGTTCTATCATTTTCTATCAGCTGAAATCTAGGCCAGCCGAACTGGTTCCACCCAGCCTGAATCAATCTTCTTTATTTGTGTTCCGGCTCCAGGTGTACCTGCAAGTAAACCTGCAAGTGAGGCTTCAAGTATTGCAATATAGAAGGGGAGAACCATGCATATAGAAGAAGGTACTGCTATATGGGCCCAAGATTCAATATATGATGCGCATGAATGCTGACAGCATGTTGGCCAGCCCAAACAGAATTACTGTCCACTTCTGGAACTCCTCTGGAGCGACAAAAGCTGTTTTATACCTGTTATTCAAATGTATGTGCAACTGATGGTAACCACTGGCTAGGTCGAGCTTCGTAAATACCCTGGAAATATGCAACCGATCGATGAGATCTTCTATGTACGGCAGTGGGTATCGGTCTTTGGTAGTGACTGAATTTAGATTTCTGTTATCAACACACATCCAAAGTCCAGAGCCATCTGGTTTCTTAACATAAATTACTGGGGCCACAAATCGGGATTGGCTGTCAGTAACCCAGCCATTGGCAAGCAACTTGGCAAATTGGATTTCAAATTCTGCATATTCCGAGTCCGACATCCAATATGGCTAGTGGTGAGGTGACTTTGCTGCCCGATCAGTATGTATGCGGAAGTCATGTCTTGGGGCTGCAGGAACACATGTTGGAAGTTCAAAGGGATCTGCAAATCCCTTCCTGACATGTAACTGCCATGTTTCAAGTTCTGCTGGCTTGTGTGAAGTAGGCTCCTGCTCCTTCTCCATGATTTTGTCGACACATTCCTGGATGTTGGCTATAATATTCTCTGATGTCTTGCACTTGGCAACAAAGGACGCAGACACCACATTAATTGCCAATCAACGGGCCACTGTTCTGCAGTGCGTACAAGCTTCTCTCAGTCATTCTTTGTCGGGTCGGAGGCCTGCAAGTCATATTGCGATGATTGTTCAAGGAAGATGAGAGCCTTGTGGCAAAAGAGTCTAATCAGGCTCCAGCATATGTAGAGTATTGGTTTAATGGTCGATGAGGTGTACATTGACTGCCATCAAGTCTTTACTGATAATCAGATCATAGATGCCTCCCAAGTCAAAAACCATGTACTAACCAGAAATATCAAGCCGCTTGCCAGCTACGCCTCTTATTGATGCATTGAGCGAAACTTGCCATCTATCTTCCTTTGCCTTCTCTTTCCCTACGACAGAGACTCTCATGCGCCTGCAACATCAACATTTTGGATCTAAGGAATTGGTATAAGTGGTATCAATATTATGATGGGAGGTGCAATAATCAAATAAAGAATATGTTGAACAAACTTAGGTATTGGAGGTTGAAATGGAAGCATTTTAATGTAGTAAGTAAGAGTTAGGTGAACTAATGTCACAGTCAAATGGAGAATCAGATATCTCATTATGTGTCAGACTGCTCAAGTACAATTTTGCACACTGTATACGCTTTTCTTTGCCTGTCCCTATTTCCTCCGTTTCCTTAGGTATTCCAATAACCATCTGGATAGTAGGATGTCCTATCACTACTTCCAATCGTCGTTTCCCGGGGCCTTCTCCCCCTCAACTATCTCCTGCTCCATCGCCGAGTTATCACCATCGTCGTTCATGATTATGCTGTCCCTGGTGGTCTGAATGTCATTGATGTTCCCAGTTGTAGACCTGGTTGAACCTTCCTGGCCCCTGTGACAATTATTATTGTGATTACGACCTCCATCCTGTCTACCATGGTTCCTGCCACCACTGGCACAGAAAGCTTGGCCTCACCCAAGTGTGTCTGGAATTGCACAATCACATGCCTCATGTCCGAAACCGCTACAGCAGTAGCACTTGGTATTGGTGTTTGCTACAGTGAGGTTCATTTGCTCAGAACCTGTCGATGTTGGAACAGTAGCAGTCTGAGATGGGGTCAAACTGATTGGTATAGCCACGATAGCTGGATGCAATGTTTTAAGTTCTGTGAAATCGCTGACCATCTCCATGGTATCGGCCAATGTGAAAGGCATCTCAGGCTGGAGTTTCTTTTGCATGCAGGCTGAGACAATAATCTGATCTGCAATTTCCGAAGGTAGCTTGGAGTGGAACTCATCATACCGGGGATTCTGGTGTATGATAGTAGTCTCTTTTTGCAACATGCGGATAAGTTCGGAGAATTGCCTGTTGATGTTGGTGATATTTACTTTGGAGTAACATAGTGCGCAGATCTTCTTTCGCACTGTGGTAATGGCGATTTCTGGGACAAACCAATGGCGAAATGCAGATTCAAAGAGATACCACGTCACTGGCACATAAGAGCCGTTTGCAGGAGGGATGATTGTGATACCTTGCTGATAGATCCAATACATGAACCAACTGTAGGCCTCTGGGTCCATGAAACACCAGTCTGAATCGATGTGCTTATCCGACTCTGTGATACCCATTCCCCCACCACCTTGGCGAACCCATTACCTGACCTCGCGAAGGAATAGATTGACAGTCTCCAACTTGAGGTCACTGGTAAACTGTGGAGACTGATGCTGTTTAAGGTGGGACTTAGAAAAAGGCCTGCCTCCACCACTATTGATACCCCTGATAGCAAGATGAGCCGTCATTTGCATTATTGTATCAAATTGACCACACCACGATTCCAACCCTGTCAACCTGTTGTCTTGCGCAGTGATGATATTGACAAGCTAGGTCTCAAGGGAAAGTATATGATCAGTAAAACATCAGAGATTGTTGGTTTGGGTGGTAAAGGATTGGTAGATAGTGGTATAGAAGTCAGTTACACCTTGATGACTAATAGCCGTAACACCGGCAGCAGCTGCATCTGGGGTTGTACAAGTAGCTCCTTGAGAACAATAGATCAGGCTATCATTATTGTCGGCTCCTTAAACAGGCCAGTCGAAATCTTCACCTTCCATTCCTCTGATGAGTGAAGTTCATACAAAATTTGTAAGGCTATGCCCAACAAAGCCGGAACACAACGCCAGCCAACCAGAATACATAGCAAAATGCTTGAAGTTGTAGGACATGTAATGCAATTGTTTGTTTGTATTTCAACTGTTTGTTTGTAAGTAGGTGTGGGATGAATGTTGCTTCGTTGTGTGTTCATAAGTGCGGAATCTTTGTTGCATCGAGTTTCTTTGAGAAATGCCCAACAAACCTTCTGGCGGACCTCCTCTTGGCGACAATGCGGAATTGAGAGCTGCTGAGCATAGTATGATCACGAAGCAAGAAACAGGAAGAGCTTTTGAGAAGTTGCTACCAATTGAGGGGTCGCAAGAAGGTTGCTTTATTGACTAGCTAGTGACACACAGGTAACCCGGACTGTACGCTTAAGCCCAGCCATAGCCTTGCACAGAGCCATACCGTATATATACGGCGGATTCTTCCACATTCTTCTTCTGAACAATAACAAAATAAATACAGTTGCAGGTCCTTTTGTCCCCACTCATGTATTTGGAGATACTACTGGTTGCCGAAAATATCTGGATTCGTAGGTTTTTGCAAGGTTTACAAACAAATTCAACAGATGTGCCTCCAGTAGGATTGGATAACCAATCTGATTTCAATATTTCTTGCCAATTTGAAAATTTGCAGGACATGTTGCAAGTGCAGTGACAGTAATAGCAGCCTAAACAGTAAGAATAACAGCATATAAAACAAAAATATAACCAGTAGAATTGATTGTAGACTTCTTCTTCTGTCAAGGGTTCAGAACTTCGGTAGCAAAGATTCAGGGCTTGGGGTTCTAAGGGTGATAAAAACTGAATGCCAGATGGCTGTGGGGTCTGAAAGTAGCCTGTAGCTACAAGGACGAGGACTGTATACAAGGGACTTCATCCAGAATCACCAACTGTGATAGAAGTGAAAGCGGAAGCAAATTGCTTGTTTTATAGACAAGAGAATGAATAAAGAAAGAAACTTATCCCCTGCCGAATCCTTGGTTTGTATACAGTGATTCACTCGTTCCATAATACATCTGAACTCCTGCTTTTTTTGTACACCACTTTTGCATGATTCTATCGTTTTTCTGATTCAAAACTTGATTTCATCCTCATTGTAATTTAGCCTTCATTTGAAAACTGATTTCATTCTCGTCGTAATTTTGCCCCCATTTGAAAACTGATTTCATTCTCATTGTGCTTTAGCCTCTATTCAAAACTTGATTACATTCTTGTTGTGCTTGAGCCTCCATTCAAAACCTGATTTCATTCTGGTTGTGTTTAATCTTTTATATTACTTTACAATCATCACTCTACCATTGATCATCACTCAGCACAAGCATAACAAATGCCTGCCAATGGTAGAATGCTAGAAAGTCTATCATAGCATATCAGGGTAGTAAAACTCTCTTCTGGAGGTAGATATGTTGTTATTAGTACAGGAAATATTATGGGTGCAGCTCACTTAATTCCAGACAAGCCCATTTCATCAAAACCAGAAAATAAAGAATGGATAGTCAATAGTTATGTAGAACTAGCAACATGGAAAATCATTTATTCAACACTAAAAAATGAGTTATATATGGCAGTGAAAAGGGTAGAGACAATGTTCAGAAGTGTAAATCGATTTAATAGACTTAATAAAGATTATATTGGAATATGCAGATGGTATGGTGATAGTGTTAGCAACGGGTCCGGGTTACCCGGCCGCGGTCCGGTTCGGAACCGGACCCGTCGCCCCGGGTCGGTTCTGAAACCGCCAAGGAACCGAACCGCCCAATCACAAGCGGGTCCAACCCGGAACCGAACCGAAACCGGCCGGGTTTTGGCGGGTTTTACCTGCAGCAGAGCCTCATTTTTCATCGGCCCCAATAATTACAGCTTTTCTGCTGCAATTAAGTATTTGAGTTCTGATTGGATCGCGACATGTTATATACGTAGATTATGCAGTTTTTGACGCTCTTTCACCTCCCGGTCTCCGATTTGCGATACGATCAGTATTCGTTGAGTCGCTGTGAAAAACAGTCGATTTTGGTCGCATTTTCGGCTTTATTTCACAGCGACTCGACGAATACTAATCGTATCGCAAATCGGAGACCGGGAGGTGAAAGAGCGTCAAAAACTGCATAATCTACGTATATAACATGTCGCGATCCAATCAGAACTCAAATACTTAATTGGAGCAATAGTTTTAGAGAAAAAACCCGCCAAAACCTGGCGGGTCCGGGTCGGTTCCGGTTCCGAACCGCCCATGGAACCGAACCGCCCAATCACAAGCGGTTCCGACACGGAACCGACCCGGACCCGTAATTTGGAACCGTTGCTAACACTATATGGTGATGTATGCAGTGCAAAGCATCATTACAATATACAGATCAGTGTTTCCACCATATACCAAGTATGATGCAATTGCAATAACCAAAGAAAAAACACACCATGTTAAACATTATAAGCTATCCAGTAGAGTAATATGTGACTGTGTAAATGATTAGCACTGAGAGATATTTTTGCAGTATTTCATATTGTATCATTGTGGACATAATACCATTCTGCCTACCACAAATCAAGGTGCTGCAGGCACTTGACCCATGCCCAGGTATAACAAACACACATGGGCACAGGGATTTTTTTCTGATATGGTGGGTCATCTACTCCATACTTACATGCTACTATACACAACTTGTCAGGATGGTGAATTTATTTTCTTCAGGTATATATACAATTATGATTATAGAAAAAATTATGGATATAGCTCATTCAATTTCAGAAATG
This sequence comes from Trichophaea hybrida, assembly GCA_015178995.1. Classification (NCBI taxonomy): domain Eukaryota; kingdom Fungi; phylum Ascomycota; class Pezizomycetes; order Pezizales; family Pyronemataceae; genus Trichophaea; species Trichophaea hybrida. The sequence goes on along the minus strand of WHVE01000315.1, from coordinate 17,575 downwards.
ACTATTTCTTTAAAGTTTGAAAATCGAAAATGGATGGTCAATAGGGATATAGATCTAGTGATGTGGAATCATATTTTTTATATACTGGAGAATGAGGTAAATACAGTGATAAACAGGGCATATTCAGTATTCAAAAGTATGAATTGATTTAATAGATTTAATAAAGATCACTTGGGGATAGACAGACAGTATGGTAATATATGCAGTATATAGAATTATCATTACAATGTACAGAGCAATATTAATTCCAAACACCAATCACCATGCAATTGCAATAGACAGAAAAGAAATACTGAAAATTAAATTTCACAAGGCACTGAGCAGTGTAATATGCAACCATGTGAATATATAGCACCAGCATTGTTTTTGCAGTGCCTCATATTATATCATCATGGACTTATATACCACCCTGCCTTACAATGTTGTATAAGCTCCAGGTGCTGGTCCCAGTATGGGTACAATGAATGCATCCAGATACAAATTTTTTTTCCTAATATTGTAATACCTATTGGTTGGTCAGTTTGGTTTCCGGTTTGGAATCAGGGATTACATCTGGTTTGGGACCAGACTGTAGCCTGACAACCAAGGACTATTACTAATACTAGACAGTTCTTTTTATTTTGAATTTTCAAATAACTTTTCTCTGTCTAAGTAAAACCCCTAATATTCTATAGAAGCAAGTAACTAAGAATACTACTTTGCCTGGTAAACCTGGAGTGACACTCCCGGTGTTACAGGAGGTAATGATAATATGCAATGATTGTGATGGTCTTGAGTTTCAGTGAGAGGGTTAGGGTCGTAGAGGCTCTTGTAGATCGTGATTTAAATAGAGATTTAGATGATAGTAGTAGCGTCTGCCGGACCCATAACCTGTTAAACTTAATAGTTCTCTAGTTCTCTGATTGTCTATATACGTGGAGAATAACTTCTCTTATATACTTGTACATACGGTGTCATAATGTCAGGCTGAGGCAGGCAGTCATACCATGATGCCGAGGCGTGGATGTCATGTTGCCCTACGCCCTCACAATGTCTTATGAACAATCATAAAGTGCCCGCATGGCCGCACCGTCATGACTAGATGAAGTTGAAACAACCACCACGCAGCGTGCTGGCTTACGGAATTGGGACCGCGGAAGGGCTGGTGTTTTGGGGTCTCTACTCTATTCCTGTCAACTTTGAACAGAACTAGCTAGAGATCAACACAGAAATTGAAAAAACACTCACCAGCGTGCGGTGGAGTTGGACTTAAGCTTGCAATTGCAAATGGTAAATTGGGTCGAGTGAGTCCCTTGACAGCCAAGTGAGGGCTTAGTGCCAACATCAACACCTTCTATACCACCCTCTCTGCGCATTTCTCCTCTCTAACCGTGCACCTCTTTTAGGTAACATTTTCGAAATAATCTCGCTACAAATTTACTTTTACTTACCTAAACTCGACGTTTTGTTGTGAACATTGGTATAACACTATCTTGTTTACGTTCTGCAATACCTCGGTGGTTAACTAGTGCAGTAATATCACGGGCATGTCGCACAAACATCTCGGGGCGAGCGCCGCCGAGATCTTCGCCGAGATTCCCCCAAATAGTCCTGCCGAGATCCCCTCGGAGATTCCTGGCTTCCGTTTCAATCCCGAAGCTGCTGAATTCCATTGTGGTAGAGACGTCAATCAAACCTTTGGAATCAGTTACAATAACAGCATCGCGTCTTCAGCTGCTCTAGCTAGTGTTACGGTTGGCTATCCTACTCAAATTGGACAAATGGAGGAGAACGGAAAGCACTACAATCAGGGACTTCCACTGATCTACACTGAACCTGTAGTCATGTACCCTGCCAGCGTGGCTTCTTCAAACACTGGACCTCGTGCCCAAGGTTACTATGGCTCGTACCTCACGGTTCCCGCGCCATACTCGCGTAGCCATGGCTCCCCCACCATCGGCTCTGGATATCAGCAAGATTTTGGCCCATTCAGCAGATCCTTTTCGGAGGGCGGATACCCTCACTCCCCTGCCTACAGCAGCTACTACGGTTCTCAAATCGGTAGCATCTCTGGGAGCTTTGATATCCCCTCCGAATATCTCACGCCGCATAACGAGAACTTGCCTTCTCGATGTCCATCTCCAGAAGTCCCTCTTATTCCGGAAACTATTGCTGGTCATACTTACGACATCTCCGCCGAACTCAAGGCGCTTCATTGTTTCAAAAATATTCTCAACGACCTTTGCGTTACATGCCCAATAAACCTACAGCATAACGATCGAGAGAGTATTCTACGGAGGGCAATGGACCGCTTGACGGTAGCACACGAGCCCATCCATTTTCCACAGTCGGGGTTAACGTTGCTGACAACAAAACAAGGGGAAAATCAAGCATCCAGGTTGGGACGGTGAATATCGCGACTACCGCGAAATTTGGGACGTTATTGGTAAGGCGTATCAAAATTTCATCAAGGCAAAGCTTATCAAGTTGCGTTGTCCTTCTCCGGCGTGAGATATACCTAACTAATGTTTGAGCCATCCTTATAGGCAAGACGCTGCCAAGAATAGGATGAAGGGAGAATCCAAAAAGCAAGTGATAGACAGAATGTGGAGGAAGGAGAGAGGTCAGCAAAGGTATGATCAGAAGAGCTGCTCTCAAAATCGGTTCAGCGAAACTGAGCAAATGATAGGAACTGTAGGGGACGCTCTCAGCATCGTGGGTTCGGCCACTCTTACGGTGTCTTGCCGCACTTGGCTGGCGGCCAGTCAGCGGGTGGCTATGTGAACAACGGCTTCCCCGGTACGGATTTTTACGACGACGACGACGATCAGTATAATGGCCCGACAGAATACGTCGAGGGTTACGACACCGAGAATTGGGGCGCCGTTTGCCAGGAGCAGTAAAACGGGTTGGCTCCGGTTTTGAAGGGTGATTAAAAAAGGGGGGGTTGTTGCTGCGACTAAAATATTTCCGTTTTAATTTGTTCTGGAAAAATATGGGATTAGATACTGCCAACTTGTCCGGAGATCTGACTAGGTAAATTGCTATTTATCCATGTCTATCAAGTGCTAATCTCTGGGAGTATGAAGGCTGATATAGTCTTAAGTTTGTCCATATCCAGGGTATTAAATACAGGCTTCGTGTCCCATTCAGGAGGAGTCTTTGGAGTATTGGTGTACAGAGTGTTGCAAAATCATCTGAGCTATAGAAATAATGAGCAGAGGCGTTTCTAGCCCTTGAAACCTGTTCAACTTCCCGTTTGCATATGTGCAACAATTTTTGATAATTATCCTTTCCAACATTCCTTCCAAAACCTTCACTCTATGAGATCTTCCTCCTCAACTAACTCCCATTAACCAAGTCCTTCAATCTTTTCACTCCATTCTTTACGGCAACTACCTTATCAAAATCGTCTCTGGCATTTATTAATTGTGGATAGGATATCACCGTCCTTTCCCAAGCCAAATGAATCGATGCCATATACATCACATATGCATACAGGAATTGTGTGTTCGCTCGTGACTCTTCATTCTTTAGTTTCTTCTCGACACGTCTAAATATTACCTCTTTATTCTTTTCAGTATATTGCCGTGCATATGGCACTGCATGAAGGTAATTTAAAACGTCGATAGGAGTCGATTGGGTGAGAATGAGCTGTTCAACGATCATTGTTTGGATTTCTGGGGGAAGTGTGTTGATGGACATTGTGTATGGGCTTCGAAGGTTGTGGTGGAGGTGGTGGATATGAAGATTGTAGGTGATAGAAGAGCATGTATTTATCGACGACGTATGTTCGAGACGGAGGATTTTTCATTCATGATTAATGCTGCGTACAGCTGAGAATTTCGTACAGGCCTTGGAGAGGTCGACAAAACATAGTAAGATAACTTTGAAATGGATTTTATCGCAAATGATATAAAGAATTACGGTCAAAAACTATTTCACATAGTCTCTTCAAAGGTACTAATTACATGTAACCCTGTTTTGATTAGCGTAGTATACGGGTGTGATCAGGTCGTTGCGGTTTGCGATGTCTACATCCTCTCATCTCCGCCTATCATTCTTATATATACGGCAATCCGTCTCTTCCACCACCCATTCCGCATGAACCCACTTCTTGACTACCGCGTTCCAACACAGTATTATTTTTCACTTGCCAATCCTGCACCCGCCCAATCTTCATCCACCTCTACCTCCTCCTCCACCACTATGCCTTCAACGCCACAATCCCCCCGGGTCGAAGCCGAAGACTTAACTTACCATGCCATGGCCGCCGGTCTCGGCTGCGACATTCCATCCGAAGTTCTTCCGGAAATCATCGAGAGAGGGGCGCTGTCACCACCTCCCAAGTTAACACTTACACACGGACTCACAATCTTGGGAGACGACTTTTTGGAGGAAGATGAACCTACGCCGTTGACTAGTGAGAATCTTGTCGCCTTGGAGGAAGCTACGAAGAAGGAGATGCTGAGTGGTGGGTCGTATATGAATGAAGGACCACTGGATGTTGGGAGTAGTACGCTAAGACGCTCTATATCTTCCCTAACAAAGCGGTTTGGTGAAAAGGGAAGGGAAGGGAGTATTCCCGAACTCAAGAGCGCTCTCGAAGCCGCTTTTGCACCGCAAACTCCGACAAGTATGATTGTTGAGGTATTTACATTGTTTCCAGTGAATCAAAGCGACTGTTAAATAGGAATAGAGATCATCTACCGGTCTCACCTCTTCAGATCGACGCGAGTCATCTGCAGTTCGGCCCTGGAATTTCGGTGCTGTGGTGGACAAAATCTTGGAGCGTGAAAAAGCGGGGGCTTCGGGGGCGGAGGAGAAGAAGCTCGATCCGCAAGAAGCGGCTGCGGAAGAGAAAAGGAGGAAGATGAAGCGGTTATTGGGGAAGGCTTTGAATCAGCTAAAGAAGTGATGCGTGGTTTCTGTGATGTGTTTCGGTTATTGGCGTTTGTTTGGCACCAACGCCGTCTGATGTTGGTCTCTTAGAAATCTTATTAAGAGGTCCTTGGGACTCAATGGGGACTCTGAGTGGTAAGGGGCTTGAGCGCGCTGGTCGTTAGATGTATGAGTGTAAAATCAAGGCTGAACCTTTGAAAAAATAGCCATGGAACGATGGCGCACTCGTGGAAATCTGCATTTGTTCTTCTGTTTGCTGTAACCATGCGGATGAGAACAGGGAGCGCAATACTATGGCTATTGTCGCTTTTTTTTTGCAGATACATCACTTATAACTTAGCTTTCGGGTCGTGGAATTTCAGCCCAATTACTGGGCGCGGGCAGCGGGGATGAAGGCTAGTAGGTGGGAGCTCCGCCATCTAACCGGCTTGCCCAGGCGGAGGTGATAAGGGTCCTGAAATATAATTGAAAGATCTCAGGAAATGCACAGGTATTCTCATCTGGGTTCCTATGTGTGACTGCTGTATGGTGATCAACCATTTGAACTTTTCCTGCCAACAGTTACTTATGGCAGACCCTAAAATTGTCTCATCTGCTAGTCTTCTAAAAGATATTATTATTTGTCCTAAAGAAAAATGATCAAAAGTTGCTCCTATAAACCTGACAGATATGGCATAAGCCTTTAATAAGATTCGCTTCAATCTCAATCAGTGGAGTTTCGTTATCTCTGCAATCCCAGGCTAACTTCAGAAAGTTAAATGTTGCAGTTTGATGTCGGAATTGACTGTCCGGAGACGCGGCGATCATTGGGCGAGTTAGACGATCGAGTGAGTACTAATGACGTCGCGTTAACACTGGGTTTTGATCCCAACAGCAATATGCAGAGGAACATCTCCTTAGAACGCTCAAAGTCGATTTAAGAAGTATATCTGTGCCCTATGTATGGATAATAAGTTCTTTGAGTTCGTGTAAATCGTCCATACTTGTCATAAGAATACCCGTTAATGCACAGCAAACACAACCCTCTCATACTTCCTCATTCTCCCCCTAACCTACAAGAGCTTCTAGAGTATCAAACATAAACCCTTTCTGTAAGCATATAATCGTCGTTAAGCCACCTCTCAATCGTCGTCCCCTGTGGCCATGCGAATATATCTCCCGCGTTGAAAATATTTTGGCCGCTTAATCATCACCGAGAATATTTGCTCTGATACGTCGGAGGATGACGTTTCGATGCGCGAGTTTAAGGCTTTCTTTCGGCCCGTGGCCGATTTCGTGGTTGAGGTTAAGTGTGGTGGACGAGGGGCCTTCATATGGTTAGCAATAATAGAGTTGAATAGGCGGGGCAGAATGTCATACCCGACGTGCGGCTTCGAGATCGTGACAGGCTTTCTAAGTTTTGCCATTGTGACGTGTGCGAGGGGGCAGTTGATTGGGTTGGAAAGAATTTGTGTTGCAAAGGTTGAAGATATTATCTGATGCATGCTGCTGTGTCTGACATACATTTTTTTGTGTGGGGGGAATAATAAGCTTGGCTGAATGAGTTCATGAAATTACCAAAGCAGCCATCACAAAAGCTTGAAAATACTGCTACCTAGGCTAGTATACATTGTAGAGAATAAATTTGCAGAGGGCGATATGGATTTTGAGTTCTTAAACACTGTCAAGAGGGGCAGATTCAAACCATGATTGTTCTTGTGTACCAGACTTTCGCTCGCTCGCCAATAAACCAGCAGGGTTTAAAGAGAAAAGCAACGCAGAGGCTAGCAGGCGAGATCAAACCATGATATTTCTGGGCCGCCGGATTGCAGCAAGACCCCAGAATCCCCTTCAAGTAGATACTGTCATTCACGAAAGCTCCGGTTGTATCTCCGGCAAATCGGGTTGCTAGATGGCTTTTCATTCGGGAACGACATCGTAAACAGAATCTATTCTCCCACTCCTGGAAATTGACACCATTTCTCGTACCTCACTCACGACCAAGTAGCCGCTTCAACCTCTACGCCATCCAACTCCATTACAATCGTGATATGTGTGATCACCCTGCCGAAGAATGCGAATGACACACCGCCTGCTCAAATTCAAGAGCCGAATAAAACATTCTTATCATCTCCTCTCTTGCATCTTTGGGAATAAACCCCACGATCGAACCCTGCCCAAAATACTTCATTGGCAGAGGGCCTTTGAGAAATCGGGATAGATGGAGGTCCTCCCAACCCTCGAATTCGGCGGTGTATACTCCCTTGCGTACACCATCGAAGAAGATAGTGTGCGGTATATTGAGGATCCCGTTATTACCGATCGACGCCGAGGGAGAGGGAGAGTCACGAAAGGTTTCCTCCATGCATTCCTGTGCGTAGTGGCCGATTGGCAGAAGAGAAGGCAGTGGTAGATGGTGGTTTTGGGTTTGTTGGGTTTGTTGGGTTTGAGTGCCGGCAAGGACGTCGTGATTCGCTCGTTCGTTCCTCACACCTGGACCCCCGACAGCCATTTTATCTGTCCTGCATGGTATCCGATCAACAAGAGTGGATACACCGTCCTTATCTTTGGTATCATACCAATAATCGAGAGTTGTTACATTATTTTTTTCTGTGCTCGCGTTGGGTTCAAAAGGAGATGTTAACTTTCTGGTGATCATATTGCTACAGTGGATAGACGTAGTGGGGGCTATTATAAGTTGAGCAGAACATCCCAATCGAGGCTATATAGAAAGGTCCACATTCTTCAATATTGGTCAATATCACACCCTCTCACTAATACAGACTATATATCCAACCAGACCGTCAATCTGTAATCTTCCCTGCTAAACAAACTTGTCATCTCTTGATGAGCAATCATCATTGACGAACAATAGTGAAGAGCAAATCTATAGTCTGCTTTCAAGCTTTCTCTCTACGGCGTTATGATATAGGTGAAAAGTTGCACATCATATTTATACCGCAGGAGAATGGCGATAGCTGATAACTATAGGAACATGGTATGACCCGGATACAGACTATGGCTATAGATGTGAAGCCTAAATAACCGGAGACGTTTGCCCGCACTCAGAAACAATGCCTTCCACTGTTAGAGCTGTATTCTTGAGCATCATTTGTAGGGGTTCTTCGCCGAGCAAGAGAAGGGTTTGGTGGGTTCCAGCCCCGAAAGCACATCGTAAACTGTGTTGCGCTCCACACAAGAATCCTTTATTTCCCTTGCATTCATTCTTCTTCACCCATCACCCATCCCAGAACAAACCACGACGACAGACAACGATTAAGCCGTCCAACGACGACCGAGACCCGCAAGCAACGAACTACAATGGTCGACCTTAAGAATTTCAACGACTTCGCAGTCGTCCTTGGCGGCCACTTCTTTCGCTTCATCGGCTTCAAAGACCTGACCGAAGGAGCCGTGTTCCGCCGTATGCGTCGCGTTTTCCTGTCCCTCTTGGTCATTAAAGTGGTGATGGTTTTCGTCAGTTTGATCTTCTTGAGTGCCATGTGGGCAACCTCCCTCTTCGACCACTTCCTCCGCGATAAGACATCTGATGCTGCCAGCGCAAAGGTTCTAAAGCAAGTGGTCGCCTTGCTTTACCAGCACAAGACACCCATCATTGTCGGCTTTGTTAAGATTTTCGCTTTCCGCAGATTGGGCGACTTGGAGCCTGACGCTACTTGGTTTCATCAATACGGGCAACCTTTTGTTGAGCTGTGGAATTTGGATAGGATTTAGGCTTTGGCCTGGTTTGATGTCGTCTTGTTTTGGACGAAGTGGGTAATCAATTCAATTTAAAAAGCTGTTGAGAGATAAATGCAATTTGTTTTTGTTCTCTGATTATCGGTCGTCGAGTACTGTCCTCCAGCAGTGAGTTTGTTACATGTGATGAAGTGTTGCAGAAATCCTAAGGACGTGCACTATCCGAGAATGTCCTAAGTTTTGTTTGTTTTATTCATATCGCATTCGGCCGCTTGAAGCCAAGGCATATCCAAATCCTTTTCCCCAGTATATCTCCAGTATGAGCCTTGGGTGTTGCCTCAGCCCTCTTTGGATCCAGGTCATACCCTCCTGATCTCCTTCCCTATTTCTCTGCCAGCAAACTAAGTACACTTCTTTCCACCCTCCTTTACCCTTCTTCTTCACCCCCTCCCAGTGTCTCTGAAACTTTTGCAACATTTGTTTCCTTAACAAACTGCAGTACCACCTTTACAGCTTTATCTGTATCAAATGCCTGTGTCATAGAAATCTTCATTCTTTCTTTCCACTTGCACTTCTTTCATAACTTCTTCCACAAATTAACCTGTTGTTGCTTTTACTCTTTGCACCATTTAAAAAGGTGGTCCCTGGTGTGTCATTTGAGTCCATATTATCAGTATAAGTTTTGACTGTATTTCATTTTGATGCATTCTAGGAATACTCCCATTAAGATATTTTATACCTTTAATTGAAGATATCTTTCCACAATGCTTTTCATTGCTTGGGCCTACAGAGTATGCATTCTTTTTTTGTTTATTTTATATACCATCTTTTTGTTGTTGAACTTCACCTTCTTCCACTTCTCAGTTTCTATCTATTTGGCCTCTGTGATATATCACTATACTTTAGCTAGAGACTATCTGCCATGATTTTATTGTGTCTCTAGTATTTTACTGTCTTTGTTGATTGCCTTTGCCTTTGCCAATTCATCTGTAGTTGTATATTCCTAAACCATTTTGTATAATAGGACCTACCTATTACAAAGATGAAACTGTATTGGAAACACATATGATATTTGTAAATGCAGCAGAAGTTATTTGTCTTTCAATTGTCTTTTGGATGGATTTGGTCCTTTGGCTATTTGGTAACTTTGATTATTCAGGCTGCAGCAATTTCTAACACCTTTGATATAGTTTACACTTTGGGCCTGCATTGAAGTTTGAAAAATTCAGTTATTTGGGTCCACAGCAATATTTAGATCTTTGTATTATGAAACCCAACTATTCTTTGAAAGTCCCTCAAAGCAGCATATACTTTCCTGCTTTGGCTTGACTTTCTAAAGCTTTCAAATTGACTTTGCAGTATGTACAGCCATATTCCTTTCATAATACAATGTACTTTCCAGCTTTTTGAATTTTATACAGCTTTTCTGGTTGTTTTTCAGTTTTATCCACTGAGTACAATATTATATATGGTACTTCCATAGTCTTTTTTATCTATCTAGCTATCTATATATTGATACAAATTTATAGTATGTCTGAAGTTCACTGCTCACAGCCTTTGGATGGTACTATTTACACATCAACTGGGTTTGGTACTTTTGGACATGTATTGGTTTGAGATGAATACTCTTGTAAACAGGAGCTTTTATGTGGAGGTACTCACAGCTGGCCGGTAATGGTGCTGTGATATTTTACAAGTTAATAAAATGTACTTGGCGGTGGAAGCTGGCAGAAGACAGCAGCAGCTACAGATGGTACAGGTCAGAGATGGTGTTTGCTGGAGACAGTGTGGGAAAAAAGCCATATAACAGGGTTCTTAGATGGCAGAGAGCAATGGGAGACAGCCAATAGAAGGCTTCATTTTGAGGAGTATTGGGAGGAAGCAGCTCCAGAGAAATAAAGTTTGATTTGCTGTAAAACTGGGAAAATGAAGAAAGAAAAGGAAAGAAAAGAATTGATCATTGGTTGTATATCACCAGTGTCCATTTCAAGTCTGAGCGCCTGGTGCTGGTGTGATGCAGAGCTTCAACCACCCTAACATAGTTCAAATCCGCTAATTTGATATCTTTTGTAGTGGCAATGATTTTTGCACCACAACACTACTAAAATGATATGATGTTCAATGGCCATGGTCTTGTGGAATGCAATTGATAGTTCAAGATTAACAGTTGTTGTCATAGTTGTGTCAAGTGAGAATCAAAGATAAAATATTGTTCTATGAAAAAGAAATAAGCAATACGAAAGGAAACAGGTTTTCTTGGTAGAATCAGGTTTTGTTGGAAGGAACAGGTTTTAGTAGAAGGAATGAGGTTTTGTTGGTTGCGTTGAAAATGTGGCATGATGGTTATTGCATGAGCCACAGGTTGAATGGTTTGCATATATAGTTAGGTGAAATTAGGATGTATTATGGAATGGGTGAGTAAAGGAGACGATGTTCATATCAGCTGCATATAAGGCCGATGCATTTGCAGAGGATAGGTTTGTTCTTCATTCGTTCTCTAGTCTACCAAACAATCAATAGCCTTGGCACCAACCTCAGTTCACCTCGGTGATTCCGGATTTTGAGTCTTCTGTCTTGTTTGCAGTACTTGCAATTCCAAATCTTAGTTGGTTTTGATAACCCCCTGAACTCCACGCCTTGAAACTTTGACAAAAGAATGAGTCTAAAATTGATTCTACCAGGTATAATTCAGTATATGTACCACTATCATCACTGAAGCGGCTGTTACTTTTGTCACAGTCTATGTAACCCCCAGTGCCTGGGGTTTAAATCAATTGGCAACTTCGAAAACTGGTTAACAGTATACAGTTTCTGGAAACACATTTGCATAGTGTGCATCTGGAAATTGCAACAAGATGGATCCAGTATGTTCGAGTAAATGGTAGTGTACAATGGCAACTGACCACAGCAATCTCTTACCAACTTCTTTGACCTAGCTGGTCAAACCATGAACCTGTTTGAGACAGAACTGTTGAATGTGTTTGATAGCATTAAAGCAATCCGTATGGAACCCGAAGAACCTGTTGAAGTATACTTTTGGGACCATCCACAAGCAGTTTCTCCCTGGAGCAGTTACTGAACAGATGCAGCCAGCAACGGCGGAGGATTGCCAGTTAACAATCCAGAATTTAAAAACTTTTGGGCTATGAATTACAGTCTCCACATCAACAGCCAGAACAAAGAATTGTGCTACGGCGAATACAACTGCAGAGGGAGACATAGTACAATCGGAAGAGCTTTCAATGCACAATCTTGGCAAGCCACAATCACAGCCAAATTAAAGGAATACAAAGCAAATAAATCCTGGGCAGATTATGGAAAATGAAAGCTTGAAAAAGGAAAAGCAGTGGACCACAGACAACCCAGAGAAAATCTCTTTTGGATTCCAGGGGTCCCAGCATTGATCATCGTAACAACTCCAGTGAAGCGCAATATTTTTCTTTGGTAGATGATCAACCTCTTTTTGGAAGCGGAAGTCGAAGCAGCAGTTTAACAAATCCAAAACAATATAGACTAAGTAAGGATCTATCTGAGTAGAAGACCCTGCTCCCGTTTTACAGCCACCTCCCATCCCTCAGCCGCCTCCCTAAATCACAATCCGCATGTTTGGAGAATCATCAAGAACAGTCTGTGATGTGACACTGATGGGAGCATTACAACTGCAATTGGAGATTGTAATACACGGAAATATGGAAACCACGGACAAGAAACAACTGCAGGAACACATCACAGCAATCAACACAGCAGTGATAGCTCTGGCCCAGTTACCGACAATCTGCAGATTGAACAAAGTGCTCCACACATGGCATTCTCTGGAGAATGTGGAAGTACAAATATCGGAAGGGTTGGTAGAAGGAGAATATATCATCGAAGAACGAAACACCCTGGAGCAGGAGTTGCTTCATATATAGCAAAAGTTGAGGACCATGAAAGAAAAAACCGCAGAATACAATCATAGAGATCTGGCAGAAAAGTCCAGAACCTAGAGCAACAACAGGAAGAAAGAAATCCAGACCTAGCAGAGTTGAAACAGGACCTGGAAGATGCTCAAGCACAGATAGAGAAGTTCAGGGACCTAGTGGAAGAAAATTGGAAACAGGTGACCAGAATTTTGAGGTTGATGGAAGGAAGGACAAGAGAAAAGGAACATCAGCAAAGTCAATCGTCCAGTCCCGGAAGCCCCGGGACCCTCCAGAGGTTGCGGAGGTTGATTTTGAATGACGCACTCTGCAGACCCTCCGGGAGTCCTCCGGGACCGGTGAATGCAGCCTCAGCACACTCCCTCGTTCTCCCGGAGGCCTTGAAGCTGCTCCGGGAGATTCCTGTATCGCAAAAGTGTACTCCGTAGCCACTTCTGATGCCTCTAAGGGTGCTCCGGGAGATTCCTGTATCGCAATAGTGTACTCCGTAACCACTTCTGATGCCACTAAGGGTGTTCCGGGAGATTCCCGAAGTGCAGCAAAGTCCTCCGTGGCTGCTTCTGAGCTCTCTGTGGAGCTCCGGTACGTTCTAGGATCACTCAGGAGCACCTGGATCTATTTCTTCATTTCCAGATGGAATCATGGTGTGTCACCCATTTTCAGATGCGCCTGTAGCATCGCATACATCTTTGGCATTCATCTACTGCAGCTTGCCGCTATCAACGAAAACAACATATATCTACGCTGCGCCCCAGCAGCACCTCGACACGACCTTGACAAAAGAAACACAACCCCCGGGAAACACAACCCCCGAGAAACACAACCCCCGAGAAACAGACTCTCACTTGAACACAGCTGCCAGGTCCTCCGTTTCCTCCCCTGCTGCATCTGGTGCTACATAACGGGTCGAGTGCTCGGCAGAGCATGCAATTCTTGCGTCCATATAGCTGCCCATATGCGCAATGATGGCCGCCTGGCGACCAGGACCAATGGAATTCCAGTGTCTCCAGCATCTATCGTACAAGGCTATATCAAACGTTAGTAGCCGTTAATTATAGGATCGAGGGGGTACACTGACGGCTGAATATCTCCCTGCGGAAGTCCTGAGAGGGTTTGCTCTTCGTTCCTTTCTCGTAGTCCCTCAAGGCGCAGTTGAGTGCGGTCGCAGCCAAGCAAATCAATTGGGGAGTCACTCGCTTGTCCCAAAATTTGTTGCAATGCTCTTGTCTGCCAAGGTAGGTGTTGGAAGCGAAGAAGTGAGCAAAGATCAGTGCGGCGGGCTCGCTTCTCACAAACCACCGGACTTCCTTCGTACCGTTCGGGAGATCTTCCCATTTCCCAATCCAAGAGTCATCATTCAGCAAAGCGGCAACCTGCTGTAGACATAGAAGCTTCTCTTCTATCTTTGTCACGGTTGTGTCGAGTGAGGATCGAAGAAGGAATAAGGATCGATGAAGGGGAAAGGGAATACGAAGGGAATCAGGTTGTGTTGGAAGGAATCAGGTTTTGTTGATTGGAATCAGGTTTCGTTGGAAGAAATCAGGTTTTACTGGTTGCGTTGTAAATATGGCGTGATGGTTATGGCGTAGGTCGCGGACTGAGAGGGTTGCGTACATAGTTGGGTGGAGTTAGGATGTATTTTGGAACGAGTGAGCAAAGGTGACGACGGTCGCGTTAACTGTATATAAGGATGTTGGATTCGCGGAGGATAGGTTTGTTCTTCACTCGTTCTCTAGTCTACAAAACAATCAATAGCTTCGGCACCAACCTTTGTTCACTTCTGTGATTCCGGATTTCGAGTCTCTTGCTTGTTACGCAGTACCCGCGATCACTGCACCACCGCACAACACCTCTGTCTTAGTTTGGTTTTTATAACCCCTAGAACTCCGAGCCTTGAACCCTTGACAGAAGAACGAGTCTAAATAGATTCTACCGGTTATATTTCAGTATATGTGCCGCTATTTTCATCGAAGCAGTTGTTACTTTTGCTATAGGCCTTGCAATTCCCTCTGCTCCGTATTTAAATCAGTTGGAAACTTCGAAAACAAGCTCACAGTACACAGCTTTTGGAGACACTCCTGCGTTGTGTGCCTGTGGAAACATCGACGAGAAGGATCCGCGCTGTTTTAAATGCCAGCATACGACAGCAACAAACCACAACAATCCAGAATTAATTTCTTCAACCTAGCTGGTCAAACCACCGAACTCTTTGAACAAGAACCCCTAAACGCCTTCGATAGTATCGACACTATCCTTAACGAATCCGAGGAACCATTGGAAGCATATTTCTGGGACGAACCACAAGCTGTATCCCCTTGGAATAGCTATTGGACAGAAGGAGCGAGCAACGGAGGAGGCCTCCAAATCAACGACGCAGTATTCAAAAACTTCTGGTCCAAGTACTACGGTCTTCACGTCGATTGCCAAAACGAAGAACCGTGCTACTGCGAACATAACTGCGGAGGAATACATACAACAATCGGTAGAGCAGCAGAAGCTCAATCAACAATATCAGAATCTACGATCAAGGCAACACAGAACATAGAAAGCCACATCTCGTGGGCAGATTACAACGAACGAAAGGCGAACAACGGAAAGGGAGTTGACCGCGTGTTGTATCCGGCTCCTTTACCAACCCCGCTAATCATTGTAACAACACCCAGCAAACACGAGGTGTTCTTCTGGTGGATGGTCAACCCGTTTTTAGAAGCAGAAATTGAAGCGGCAGTTCAACAAATTCAAAGCAATATAAACAAAGTCAGAGACTGTTTGTCAGAACCTCGCCTCCTCACGGCCGCCTCTCTACATCATCACAAAGATGTCCGGAGAATCTTCACGATCGACTCGCGATGTCACGTTGACCGGAGCCTTATAGATGGAGCTGGAAATCGTGGCAACAAAAGATACAGAAACCATGAGCGAAGTACAGCTCAGGGAGCGCATCGGGGACATCAACAAAGGGCTGAAAGCAATAAGCCAACTACCAACGACCAGCAGATTGAACGAATTGCTCAAGGAACAGCAATCTGTGAAGAATGCGGAAGTACGAATATCGGAATTGTTGGCAGAAGGAGAAAAAGTCGTGCAGGAAAGGGACAATCTGAAGCAGGAATTACTGCTTACTCAACAAACAGCAGCAACAACAGAAACACCGCAAACATGCAGTCATGGGGACCTGGTTGAAGAAATCTGGATTCTAAAACAAGCATTGGAGGAAGCAAATCCAGACCTGGCGGAGTTGAAACAAGATCTGGAAGATGCTCAAGCTCAAATGGAGAAGTTTAGGGATCTGGCGGAGGAAAATCGACAACAGGTAACCAGGATCCTGAAGTTAACGGAAGGAAAAAGGGGAGAAACAGGAGAAAGGACGGACAGGGAGGAGTGAGAGGAAAAGGTGAACGATATCACCAGCTTCTCAGGAGAAGATAGGAAGGAACTTCGAGGGTGGAAGGTGCAGCTGGCATTAAAGATAGCCGGAAAACCGAAGGCATTCAACAACGAACAGAAGAAGCTGAGGTATGCGGTTGGACGTCTGAAAGGAGTGGCTCTGGCACAGTTAATACCACACTGTGACGAAATCTCAGGGGAAGTCAAACTCAATACCCTGAAAGACCTAGTTGACCTGCTGGATGTAGCATTCGGAGATCAAGACAGAGCAGCAACAGCCAAGAGAGAACTCGAGAAACTCAGACAACGAGACCGCGAATTCTCCCAGTACTACGCGGAATTCCAAAGATACGTAGTAGACACCAAGTGGAACGAAGATGCACAATTGGATGCATTACGGAAAGGGCTGTCCAACGAACTCAAAGATTCCATACAGCACATCGAGGAGCCAGAAAGCATGGTCGAATTCGTTAAAATGTTGTCAAAGAGGGATTCACAGCTGAGGAGAAGAGCCGCGGAAAAGATGTTTGGAAAGTGGGAAGGATATAAAAGGTCCGATACAACGACCAACACCACATCTGCCCCAGACGCAGCACCTGCAGGATCAGTCGCAGGTTATCACGGCCCCGCCCCAATGGACCTCTCGGCAGTCAAGGGAAAGAAGATTACACCTGAGGAAAGGAGGAGACGAAGGGCAGGGGGACTATGTATGTACTGTGGGGATAGCAGGCATTTTGCAGCATCATGCCCAAGAAAGTTGAAAGCGGCATCAGGACAAACGGAGGTGTCACCTTTTAAGAAGGCAGCAAATGAGGGAGATGCAGATTCGACAACAGGAAAGGGAAAAGAAGTGGAATCGGGAAAAGTTTAGTCCAGTGCAATAAGGATGGCAATTGCACTGGAAACGAATCTCCTTTGTCAGTTAATGCTAGTTTTGGTATTTCGCAGTTTTCTATATCAAGCGCAGAAATAAAAGAGTCTTCTATGGAAAGCAAACATCTCGTTGTGAAATGCTCGCTGAAAATAGAAGACAAGATCATTGATATCCACGCTTTGATAGACTGCGGAGCTACTGGAATAGCATTTATTGACAAAGATTTCGTCCGCCATCATCAGTTATTGGAACAAGAATTAAAGGAATGAAGGGAATTAGAAGTAATAGATGGAAGACCCATCGAATCAGGAACCATCACCACTATGGCTAAAATGAGCTTAGGCATACGCGGACATCAGGAACAGTTACCAGCATTCGTTACGAAACTCGGACACTATCCAATCGTACTTGGATTACCATGGCTACAACTCCACGATGTTACAGTCAAGTTCCAAAAGAAAAGAATAGGATTCGAAAGCGATTACTGCCAGAAGCACTGTCAACATCATTCGAGCGTATGGGTATGGGGAAATCATATGGAAACAACGGAATCTGATAGATCAAAAATGGACATATGCGCAATAGCAGCAGCCCCATTTATGAGGCGGAATAAAAAGGAGAAACTCAAGGTGTACGCGGTAACCTTATACGAGATCAACAAGGCCCTAGAGATCAAGGACCTTCAAGAAAACCGCTAGAACAGTTAATTCCTAAGGAATATCATGAGTTTCTCCCCCTTTTCGATAAAGTAATCGCTGAAAGGCTACCACCACACAGACCGTACGATCATAAGATTACACTCCAAGACGGATTCACACCACCCTTTGGACCAATA
>WHVE01000314.1:0-139319 GCA_015178995.1 Trichophaea hybrida | reverse complement strand
GTTCTAAAGACAGTCAATACGGACAAAGGCGAAGCCCTGAAAGGCATTCCGGAATCTTTATTGGAGGCAAGAGCCAAGCGCAACGAATGCAAATGCTGCGGTTCTTCGGAGCATCGATGGGTATTCTGTAACAATGCCATCAAGCGTCATCCAGCAAGAAAAAGAAGAAGGATATGAAGCCTAAGGTGGAAACGCTAGAAGTAACCACCTCTTCTTCGAAGGCCAGGCCCAGGAGTCTGGCTGACTGAATTACGAAACCGGCAGCAGCCTCAAGCTCTCGAGTGCTTTACGAGGTTGACTCTGATGATATGGAGATAGACGGATGAAACGAGTTTCTTTTGTCTTTCCTTTGTTCTATGGGATAGCGGTCTTTCCTATGGGTTATTATGAGGTACAGACACCTCCGGTTTTTGGTATTTATGGGTACAGATATTCATATTTCTTAGGGATTACATGGGTACAGACATCTGTGTTTCTTTTGGGTTTTCATTTGGGTCTTACCAATGCGGTCATTGGTATTATAGCTTTTCGATATTCATATACTTTCTTTTCTGATGTTTAAGAAAGGGTGCCTGAGGATGAGTTCAATACTCGAAATATGCTGGTCATATAGCATCCCAGCGTGACATGACAAACAACTATCATCGAACTTGATTATACTCATTCAATTCTCATCCACCCATCCACTTACAACCACGACCCATTGCGGCCGGAGCTGTGACAAAAGGCAGTTCACCATAGTTGTCAACCGAAAAGATCGAAAACGCAAGTCTGCGGCCAGCGCACCTCAGCCTGTACCCAAGAAATCCAAACAATTACCACCTGAACCTAAGACAGGTTCAAGACCCACAGTACGCATGTTTGCAAGCTTTCGAGACGAGAAGAACGTCCCTGTAAGGGTTCTCTTGGATACTGGGTGCGATACATCTATGATGTCGAAGCAGTAGGCCGATTCACATGGTGTTCCATTAGTGACTCGAACAGAACCAAAGATAGTCGAAAACTTTAATGGCAAAAGAGTAGAAGGAGCGGGTTGGCAGTACACCTTCCCCGTCACTCTGCGGTATGAATCCCATTATACCAAAGAAACCTTCAAAATTGGTCCAATGGAGGATTCGTCTGACATCATGTTACCTTACTGGTAGATTGTCAAGCATGGAGCACTCAGTAGAGTTACCGAAGAAAATGATCAGCTCCAATTTACGTCGAAACACTGCCATCAACATTGCACAAAGGCAGCGGTATCTTCGTTCTCAATCGAATATGACGATTCCATTTTAATGTTCGGTACTGATCCTCGATGGATCGGGGTTATTGGTTCAATGCATGTCAACGCGGCACGTGAAATTGAGATCGATTGGGTAGAATAAATTCCATGGCAATACAGAGACTTCGAAACGTTATACAACGGAGAAACTGCCAATGCTCTTCCGCCTCATCGATCCTACGATCATGCCATTGACTTAAAAGATGGAGAACAACCTCCGTGGTGTCCCATCTATGCTCTCTCAGAAAAGGAGCTTTCGGTCTTCAAAGAATATCTGAAGGAAATGCTTGATTCTGGAAAGATCCGTCCTAGCAAGTCACCCGCAGGTGCACCCATACTCTTCGTTCCAATGCCATACGGAAGAGGCTTACGATTGTGCGTCGATTACAGAGGTCTAAATCGTGTGACAATTATGAACCGATATCCATTGCCGCTTATGAACGAACTTAGGGACAGGGTTGCTGGATTGAGGATTTTCACCAAAATTGATTTGAAGGCAGGGTACAACCTCATTCGAATTAAACCCGGTGATGAATGGAAAACAGCGTTTCGTACAAGATATGGACATTACGAATACCTAGTTATGCTCTTCAGGATGGCGAAGGCGCCAGCTACATTCCAAGATATGATGAACAAGATCCTGCGAGATCTAATCGATCATGGAGTAGTAGTCTATATAGATGATATTCTCATCTAGACGGAAAACGAAGAAGAGCATGTGCGATTGACCTGAGAAGTCCTTCGTTGACTACAGGAAAACAACTTGGCTATTGCACCCGATAAGTGCGAATGGCACCAGAAGCAAGTTGAGTTCCTCGGGTATGTCATATTGGGAGAAGGTGTCAGTATGTCCGAATACAACATTGATACTATTCTGAAATGAGAGATTCCGGAGTCTGTCAAGGACGTCCAGTCCTTCTTCGGATTTGCCAACTTCTATCGACGCTTCATCGAAGGATTTACAAAGATATGCCATCCCTTCACAGAGTTAACCAAGAAAACGAACGAAAAGATTGACTGGAAAGCAAATCCGCGAAATCAAATAGCCTTCGATATGCTAAAGAAGTACTTTACTGAGGCTCCCATATTACGACATTTCGAGCCAATATGGACCGTGGTGATTGAAACTGACGCAAACAATTTTGCAATCGGCACAGTACTCTCCCAAGTCATTGATGGACGATTGCACCCTATAGCCTACCACTCTCGAAAGATGGATAAAGCCGAGATCAACTATGAAATCCATGACAATGACATGCTCGCCATAGTATCTGCGTTCAAAGAATGGAGACGTTATCTCGAAGGTGCAGCTCATCCAATCAGTGTCTTCACTGATCACAAGAATCTCGAATATTTCACGACTACGAAGATCTTGAATCAGAGACAAGCCCGCTGGGTTCAAGAGTTGGCAGGATATGATTTTAAAATATTCTACCGACCTGGTAGTGCAAATGGGAAACCGGATGTATTATCTAGGCGTTCGGAGTACCACCCTAAAAAAGGGGGAGGTAGTGCCGAAGAAAACGAAAACCAGCCTATCCACCGCGTTTCAACACCTGATCAGTTGGTAACTTCTGAAGGAGAAACAGTACAAGTAACGGCGATAAGGTTACCAGGCGAACCGATTGCGATTTCTTCTGCAAAGTTGAGAGCAATTCCAGTAGTCAAGTTCAACTCATGGCTGTTAGAAGCAGTCGTCAGCGCCACTAATAACGACGCTGCATGGCAAGAAGAGTACGTCTGAGCTATAGAAGGTAACCCAAGCCCAAACATCTCGTTCGAAGACGAAGCCCTTTATTTTACAGGCAGCGTGTGGATTCCGGACGATCTGCAGTTGAAGAAACAGATATTCGAATCGGAGCACGATTCGAAGGTGGCTGGACACATGGGGCAGGATAAGACAATCAACCTGGTCAGACGAAACTTCTTTTGGCCAGAAATGGAGAAATTCATCGAAGATTATATCCGCTCATGCCCTGAGTGCCAAAATAACAAAGCAGCTCGTCATGCTCGCTACAGTCTTCTACAACCCCTCGAATTAGCGTACCGACCATGGGATTTGATTTCCATGGACTTCATTATTGAATTACCAGTATCAGATGGATGCTCATCGGTTTGAGTAATCGTTGACCGATTTACAAAAATGGCTCACTTCATTCCATTGAAAGATGGTGAGATGAAAGCTACAGACCTGGTCAAAATCTTCTTGAAAGAAGTATGGAGATTTCATGGTCTACCATCGAACATAGTGTCAGATCAGGACTCTAGGTTCACCTCCTCGTTTTGGTCCTCATTGGTCGAAGCTCTTGACATTGGATTAAAGATGTCTTCGCCATTCCACCCGCAAACGGACGGGCAAACGGAAAGACCCAACCAAACGCTGCAATGCTATCTGTGGAATTACTGCAATCATGAGCAGGACAATTGGTCCGAGATGTTACCAATGGCAGCGTATGCTTGTAATCACTCTCTCACTACCGCTATGGGAATGTCACCGTTCTTTGCAAACTTTGGGTTCGATCGTCGAACGAATTGGCCCATCGAAGCAGAAGCGAACAATCCGGCATCTACGAACTACGTTCACTGGATGACCAGCGTGCCAAGAAACCTCCAAAGTATTCGGTTGGCGATCTAGTTATGCTCAATGGGAAGAACCTCAAAACTCGAAGACCATCTAGAAAACTAGATGCGAAGCTTCATGGACCCTTCAAGGTCTCGAAGGTGCTCTCGCCCACCACTATTAAGCTTGAGTGACCGAATCAATGGCGTATTCACAATACATTCCATGTATCACTCATCGAACCTTATCGACTCGCCACCAATGCTATTAGACCTACACCCGAGCTTGTTTCAGCCAGCGAGCAGAATGAGGTTGGTTATGATGTCGACGGCTACGAGTACGAAACTAGCTATGAAGTTGAGGAAGTCATGGGCAGCCAGTACAGCAAGGAACGGAAACGGGTTTTATATCTGGTCAAGTGGAAGGAGTATCCGGTAGAAGCAGATTGGACTGAGGAACCTTATGAGAACTTCGACGACAAGAGACTGTGAATGGAGTATCACAGACGGAATCCTTAGGCCGCGAAGAATAATAGGATCAAACGGTTGAGCTAGTACCTTTTCCCCACGAAGGGTTTTTAATGGCTAGCAAGAAACCGGACGAAGGATTTAATTTTTAACGGCACAAGAGGCCACGATTTTCCAGATCAAGAGAAAGATGGATCAAGAAGATGAAGTTGGTTTTAAGGGCACACGGGGTCACGATTTTTCCAGATCATCAAAGAAAGAAAAAGAAAGCAAAGTGTCTTAGATGGACGCAACCTGATTGATCGATTCTGCTTGCTGCCATATGTCTCATCTGGACGTAAGCGAACTGATTGGTCGATTGTGTCTGCATGTCTCAGAGCAAGTGGTCGAAGCGAAATGGTCTGTGCGGATTCACTATGTTGAGAATTTCGAATAATTCACTTCAGCGCACGGGACCATGTTTCGCCAAAGGCAACGAAGAGCAGATTAGTATGGAGTATGGTCGTTCAGAGACGAACTCTCTAAGAGTGGGGGTAGTGTTACACCTAGCAAGTTTGCAGCGGGGTCACGTACGATCACCCGCGATTTCCCTGATTAGATGTCTTTGGCTATCACTGGTCTCGGATGCCAGAGCCAATCTTTTCGGATGGCCAGCAAACGAACACCCACACCATCGATAAGCAACAACGGCTAGTTAATGGCCGCGGTCGCTTCTGCTCCGAATCGCCGACGACAAACGAACAGCCGGCAAACAGCTGAATGGCATCGGCCAGGAAGCTGACGACAAACGGACAGCCGGCAAACAACTGAATGGCGCCAGCCAAAGAGCCGATGACTGCCGGAGGCCTAAGGATACGTGCCGACTCTGAACTGCGAAGCTGCTCTCTATCGAAAGAGGCCGATTCGTCTGGAGGTCATCAGATCGAAAGGATACCACTGGTCCGGAGGCACAAGCCCGCGATCTTGATGTCATGAAGGATACCGATGGTCTGATTATAATCTAATGACGATAAGGACGATAGAGAATCGAGAGATGGAGGACCGCGGTAGTTACGAAAGAGCGGGCATTGGTTCGAAGGCAGCCCGAAGGCGGTTATGGTGCTGGAGCTCTAGAGAAAAGCATAGATAGAAGTATTTGTTAGTAGCGAAGACGAAGGTATAAAGACCTTGGGTTCTTCGAGGGTAGAAAGGCATCAACCTTCTCAGCGAGGAGAACAAGCTTTAACAATATACGCATTGGAGAAAGCCTATTCTTTTCGTTCAGAATCTTTTAGTGATTTCCACATCCCGAGTGAAGCTTCTAATCTACCTTCGAAGCAGTCCCGAATTAAGTATGGATACTCTTTGACCGGGTAAACCTGGAGTGACGCTCCCGGTGTTACAAATTTCTATCGATGATTTATCAAAGGATACGCAGGAATAGTTGCACCCATTACCGATACGTTGAAAGGAGACCGAAAAAACTTTGTTTTTGGAGAAGCTCAGAAGGCAGTATACTACAAAATATGTATCCTTTTTCGCAAGAGAATACCCCGATCCTCAGACATTACCAAGAAGGCAGACCGGCAATAATAGATACAGATATATCGGACTATGCAATGGGAGCAGTACTATCTCAGATATTCGAAGACGGCGAACTTCACCCAGTAGCCTTCATATCCAAGAAGTTCTCACCGGCAGAAATTAACTACCAAATATATGATAAGGAAATGTTGGCCATCGTATACGCAATAAAACAAGGGCGATGTTACCTACAGGGAGCAATTCATATGACAATCATATACTCCGGCCATATTAATATTCAATATTTTAAAGAAACAAATCAACTTAACAGACGACAAGCCAGATGGGCCGAAGTATTACAAGAATATAACTTCAAAATAGTCTATCGAAAAGGATCGCAAAATGGGAAAGCGGATGCTTTATCACGATGTCCGGAGTTCATCACTTGAGAGGGGGGTACAACTGCAACCAACAACAAACCCCTACTAGGACCCGAATACTGTACATCAATAAGTGCGCTAGATCTCGAAGAATATGAAGAGACAATACTGGCAGGATTTTCGATAAAGAAATTGGTCCCTACAGTACAAACGAAATTCACAGAAGAAATTGAAAAAGATAAAGAATATCAAAAAATTAAAGAAAGCATAAAAACAAAAGGAAATACAGACGAGAGACTGGGATTAGACAAGGAAGGAATGTTGATATGGAAAGAAAGGCTTTATGTGCCAGAAGGATGTAGGAAAGAAGTATTGAAGAAGGAACACGATTCAAGGGTAGCAGGACATTTTGGAAGGGAAAGGACAATGGAACATATCACCAGAAACTTCTACTGGCCAAAGCTCGAAGACAACGTTCGCGCATACTGTAACAGCTGCGACTCATGTCAGAGGACAAAATGCCGACGGCATGCTAAACATGGTCTATTACACCCACTCAAACTACCATCATCACCATGGACATACATATCGGTTGACTTCATCACCGACTTGCCAGAATCCAACGGAAACAAGAACATCATGGTGGTCGTCGACAGGTTTACCAAGATGGCGCACTTTATACCGACGGCAAAAAGAGAATCGGCAACAGTAGCCAGGCTATTTCTAGAAAATGTGTGGAAACACCATGGACTACCAATAGATGTGGTATCCGACAGAGACGGGGTATTCACCGGATACTTTATCGCAGACTTATATAATTTCCTGGGAATTAAGCAATCTATGTCAACAGCTTTCCACCTGCAAACAGACGGACAAACAGAACGACTCAACCAGACCATCGAATACTTCCTACGCACATACTGCAACTATGAACAGAACAACTGGTCCGAAATGTTAGCAATGGCGGAATATGCATATAATAATTCAAGACATGCGACCATCAAGATAACACCATTCTATGCTAACTTCGGATACAAACCACGCACCAATTGGCCAACAGAAGTCCAATTCAATAATCCTGCTTCGGAGCTATACGCTCATTACATGGTAGATGTATATCAAAAACTAGAAGATCAACTGGACAAATCACGAAAGAAAATAGGTGAATACTATGATAGAAAACGAAAACCTGCTCCACAATACAAAGTCAACGACTGGGTAATGTTGGATGGAAGAGACATCCGTACGAAGCGACAATGCCGGAAACTCGAAGACACACTATTCGGACCTTTTGGGATCGTCAAAGTAGGAAGCAATAAAAGATGGTGTCGACTAAAGTTACCAGACACTTGGAAAATACATCCCGCCTTTCACGTATCTTTACTAAAACCATATAGGGGAGATATTAAAGAAAGAATAATACACCCAGTCGAAGCAGATAACAAAGGATAGATTTCCGAAGCAATAATCGCCAGTAGACCAACCGACAACAACCATTGGAAACATGTCTTTCTTATGAAATAGGAAAACTATTCGCATGACGAAAATACATGGGAATCCTACGAGCACCTACAAGAAATAGCCCTTGAGTTGATAAGTCGCTACTACAAAACGTGTCCTGAGATCGAAAACGATAAAAGATGGAAAATAGAATCAGAGAATAGAACACAAAAAAGAAAGAAGACCAGATAGTTTTTCTTATGTTAAACTGAAACCGCATTGTTTATAGTGGAGATTGTTTTTCTTTTTTGTTTTAATTTTTACTATACAAGGATTAGCTATACCTATAGTATACGCTGTCTGAGTGGTATATATTGCAAGATCACTTCTTATGTTGGAGTACTCTGTTGAGGTCACCAGAGCTTGAGAGGGGGGTAATGTTAGGGGTTTTCTCCTACAATGCATAAAAGGTACATGAGGCTTGGTCTCCCAGGCTCGCCGGCGACGCAATGTGTCAAAGAACGAGAATACACCCCTGAGGATGTCTACTCATGAGTAAGCGGAAGGCTCAACATAGCCGGGTGAAATTCCCATAATATTCCAGGCTTCAATACCGTGTCTTACCAAAGTGGACTGGCTAAACCACAGAGAGACAGTACGCATGTTCGATCTGACAGTGACTGAAGGGTAACACCTTCGGCACTGACCAAGGCATGGGACACACAAAAACCATACTGCCGAAGTGATGTAATTGCTTCGCAGGAACCTCCCGGTTAGCTGTGCATTGCAAATCAGACCAACAATACCTCAAACCAAGTTGAAACTGGGACAAAACTATTCTCGGAAAAACTATGAGGTTCTCCGAGATTGTCGAACGAACAATATTATCTTAGTATGTGGGACTTTGCTATCTTTCGAGACAAGTAATCAACGGAGATAAGCTAACTGCACCCCGGTAGTTAATTCTACCTCAAAGATATGTGTTTGGACCTAGACCATCGATCCCTAGCTCTGTCGCATTTGCAAACACAATAACTGAGAGAGCGCACCACCCTACGGGGAACACGGGTAAAACGCGATGACACTAGGTACGTGGTAACGTATGGGTTGGTAGCTCAATAAATCTTTGATCACTATTCCACTCATGCAGAAGAAAGATAACTAATACAAAGTAATGGTCCCATATGCGTGTCAGCAATATCATACTATGCAGGATAACCTTTGGGATGCCTGGTAGGGGCTTACACCTCTACACACTGTCAAACGGAACTCTCCGCAACGAACTACCGAGATTGGCTCTGTCGCAATGATCGGTGGTTATGTGAACACCCACTTCGGTGGACTGAGTGTTGTTGAGATAGTACTATACACACACATGATAGTGATAGAGAAGAACTGTCATGCCTCACTGATATACCTCTGGCGGGAAATACTCACCTATAAAAGACCACCTTAAACTCCTGTTTAAACACAACAATCAAGCTCTATCAGCAATCCACAGTCAGAACAACAACAGCGGAAAACCACTTGAAATATTATTAGGTTTTTACCTTAAAAATATCTATTATCCATGTCCCAATATTCTTGTGAAGACATCATCATTAATAACGCAGCCTACCTCTATTCGTACTGCCAAACCGACGCTCACCTCGATTTCCTGTACGAATTTCCGCGTTACAACAATCTCGTAGACATCTATTTTCACTTCTGCGAAACCGGTGAGTATCCTTTGCAAGTACCCTTTGACGAGTCCTTCGAAGAATACCATAAGGACTCAAACGACTTTTGAAGGACGGCCGTACTCCTGCGTATGCCTGTATACCTACAAACTCCCTAACGACTACGACAAACTACCATCGAAATCCACTTCTTCAGCTTTGTCTGAGTCATCAAAGTTAGACTGTATCGACACCACATACAACGATATCGGTCTCAATCTATACATGCAGGAGCGCCCCCATCACAGTTAATTATCACTGGAAA
The DNA here is from genome assembly GCA_015178995.1 of Trichophaea hybrida. Classification (NCBI taxonomy): domain Eukaryota; kingdom Fungi; phylum Ascomycota; class Pezizomycetes; order Pezizales; family Pyronemataceae; genus Trichophaea; species Trichophaea hybrida. The sequence continues at coordinate 129,719 of WHVE01000314.1, read as the reverse complement.
TCATGTCCAAGACTTGTATATCATAACTCCAGTAAGTGCACTCATGGTGTCAAGGGTTCAGGGCTCGGTATCGAGGGTTCAGGATTCGAGGTTCCAGGGGTTATAAAAACCGGAGGCTGGGTGTTCGGGGAATCTAGGAGTAGCCCCTATGTACGAAACAAGGACAGTATGCAAGGGACTCGATCCAGAATCACCAAGTGTGAAAGAAGTGAAAGCCAAAGCTAGTTGATTGTTTTATAGACATGAGAATGAGTGAAGAAAGAAACTTATCCTCCACCAAACGCCTGGTGTATATACAGTGATTTCACTTGTTCCATAATACACCTAAACTCCTGCTTTCTTTGTACACCGCTTTCATACGATTCCATCGTTTCCCGTAAAACCCTGATTTCAAACCTGATTTCATTCTCGCCATGCTATAGCATCCGTTCGAAACCTGATTTCGTTCTCGTCATGCTTTAGCCTCTGTTCGAAACCTGATTTCATTCTCGTTGTGCTTTATCTTTTATATTATTCACCGATCATCACTCCACCACCGATCATCACTCAACACAACTGTGACAGTAGCTTCCCCCTCTCCAATGCCTAGTACCTACAAGGGTTATGATCCGGGCTTGCCAGGTCGTTCTGTGTGAAAATTGTCGATAGCCTTAAGTCCATCGACGTTGGTTGCGGGCTCCCAGCTGCGCTCGTCATAGCCCCTCCATTTTACCAAATACTGCAGCTGCCTCCGGAACAGTCAGGAATCGTCTATTCACTCAACTTCATACTCCTCTTCTCCGTCCGCTATTACCGGTGATGGTGGTTCTTGCTTTTGATTCGGCAGGGGATCTTGAGCGGCTTTCTCCAAGCCAGATATTGGTTGGACGTTGTGAATGTGTAGCTGGTTGGGTAGTTTGATTTGATAAGCCCAGGGACTAATGACCTCGGTGATTTTGTACGGCCCTATGCGTTTCCATTCGAGTTTCTTGCTCAGTCGGATTATTGATATGTTTCGTGCATCTAGCCAAACTTTATCACCAGCTTCTAATATTGTGCCGACCCTTCAGCACTTATTGGCCTGTTTGGACTGTACAGCCTGGGCCCTTTTCATCTCGGCTCTGAGCTCGTTGAAAAGTTGCTCCATTTGTTGGGCCATCTGCTGAGTATTGACTTTGCGAATGTCATTAGGATCTTTGATTGTATGTTGGCCGAAAGTCATTTGGGGGTGAAAGCTGTAGTTACCAAAGAACGTGGAGCAATTGGTCATCTCCGAGGTATGATTGTTAGCTGCGAATTCGGCCAATGGTAGCCACTGGACCCAATCGTTCTGCGGATAATTAACAAACTTTCGGAGGTACTGTTCCATTACCGCGTTGACTCTTTCAGTTTGGCTGTCGGTCTGAGGATGAAATATGGTTGATAGTCTTCGTGCGATACCCAATCTTTCACAGGCATGTTTCCAGAATTCCGAAGCGAATTGTCGTCCTTGGTCAGACACTATTGTTTCGGGCAGTCCATGCAGTCTGAACACTTCTTTGACGTACATTTCCCCTAGCTTTTTTCCATCTACTTTATCAGTACATGATACCAGGTGTCGCATCTTTGTTAAGCGATCGACCACTACCCATACTGCGTCGAACCCTTCGCTTTCTGGTAGTCCGACTGCTAAATCCATGCTCAAGTCCTTCCATGGTTTCTCCAGTATTTCTAACAGTCGTAACAAGCCATAAGGCTTTCCATGGGTTGCCTTGCTCCATTGGCAGGTGTGGCAGTTTCGTACATAGCAGTCCACGTCTTTCCTCATCTGGTGCCAGGAATGGCTTTGGCTTAGCAGGTCGTAAGTTTTTGTTTGTCCTCGATGTCCTGAGATGGGTGAATCATGGCACTCCCGGATCCTCTTGAACTTTTCCTCATCCGTTGGTTGAGCTTTTTGCAATTCAAAGATTTCTAGTAACTGCTTGTTTTTGCATTGTTCTTCGCTGCTATTATACGGGCAACACTGACATACGTTTTTACCCAATTCCATAACTTTTCGGGACTTACTGGGTCATTGTCGAGGTTAACTGTTTTTGCGAAGGCCACAATCAACGACTTGTGTAATTCCTTGTCGAGGTTTTCCGTTTTTAGTATGATTTGCTGGGTTTTTTCTGCCCCCCCCTTCGGAGGAATGTTTCCTGGCATTCATGTTAGTCCATCGGGCTTCTGTCCTTGTTTGCCTGGGCGGTAGATGATGTAAAACTTAAAATGGGAGAGGAATTCGGACCACCTCGTTTGCCTCCGGTTCAACAGCTTCGAAGTCATGAAATACTCCAGGTTCTTATGGTTTGTGAGAATCTTGATCGGATGTGCTGAGCCTTCACACCCAGGCCTCCATTGTTCCAAACTTGTAACTATTGAGCCTAATTCTTGATTGAAAATTTCGTAATTTTCTTCGGTGGGCAAATGTTTTTTGGAAAAGAAGGCCACTGGGTGTAGAACTCCATGGTCATCGTACTGAGAAAGGACTTCGGCTGATACATAACTTGAGGCGTCGGTTTCGGGAACTGTTTCATTCTCATAATCGAAGTGGGCCAGCACTGGGGCCATCTTAAAGGCTCTTTTTAGTTCTGTGAAAGCCCTTTTTTGATCTGGTCCCCAGCAGAAAGGTACCAGTTTTTTTGTGGGTTTTGTTAGTGGTTGCACTACTTTGCTATAGTTCCATATAAACCGTCGGCAAAAATTAGCAAAGCCTAGGAAGGCTTGGACTTCCTTAAGTTTTCCCGGTGCCTCCCAGTTCTCAACTGCTTGAACTTTCTCTGGGTGCATCCTGATTCTGTTTACTCTGACAATTAACCCTAGATATTTGACTCCTTCTTTATGCAACTCACATTTTTCTGCCTTTAAATAGAGGCCAGCTTCCTTGGGAGATATCATTACTGATCAGACGTGCTCTTCATGTTCGATTGGATTATCATTATAAATAACAATGTCATCCAAAAAGGCCGTGCAGAATATGTCCAAAAAGGGGCGTAGCGTATCATTGATGAATTCTTGAAACAATGCTGGCGTGTTGGTAACTCCAAAGGGTAAACTAAGGATTCGAAAAGTCCGTAACGGGTTCTGAAAGCCGTTTTCCATTCGTCTCCTTCTGCAATTCTAATCATATTGTACGTGTCGCAGACGTCCAACTTGATATAGTAATGGGCTTTGGAGAGTCTTAGCAAGGTTTCTTGGATCAATGGTATGGGTATCGGTTTTTTATTGTTCCTTCGTTCAACCCTCGGTAGTCGACGCAGAGTCTCAGACCTCCCCCTGGTTTTGCAGCGAAAAGTACTGGGGCTCCGCAGGAGGACGACGATGATCGGATACACCCCTTGGACAAGTTCTTCTTTATCCATTCTTTTAGGACTTGTAATTCTTCTTGGGATAGGCTGTAAATTGGTCCAAATGGTGGTGTGAAGCCATCTTGTAACTTGATCTTGTGATCGTAGGGTCGATACGGTGGAAGTGTTGCTGCGATTACCTTGCTGAATAGAGGTAGAAACTCGTGGTACTCCTTAGGAATGACCTCTTCGAGCGGTTTTTCTTGTAGATCCTTTATTTCCAAGGCTTTATTGATTTCGTACTATGTGATGGCGTAAACCTTGAGTTTCTCATTCTTTATGTTTCTCATAAAAGGTGATGCCACTACTGTGCAGATGTCCAATTTCAGATTCTCCGGGTCTACTGTTGTTTCCATATGATTATCTCCAACCCATACACTCAAATGATGCTGACAATGTTGTTGGCAATAACTGCTTTCAAAACCAATTCTTCGGCTCTAGAATTTGACCGTGACATTGTGAAGCTGTAACCTTGGTAATCCTAACACTATCGGGTAGTGCCCTAATTTGGTAACAAACGCTGGTAGCTGTTCCTGGTGTGATAGTATTCCTAAGTTCAATTTGGCCAGGGTTGTATTGTTCCTGATTCGATGGGTTTTCCATCGATAACCTCTAACTCTCTGGATTCTCGTAATTCCTTTTCCTCTAACTGATTATGGGGAACAAAATCTTTGTCCACAAATGCTATTCCCGTGGCTCCGCCGTCAACTGAAGCGTGAGTATCGATTAACCTGTCTCTGATTTTCAGCGAACATTTTTCAACAAGATCCTTGCTTTCTATTGAAGACTCCTTAATTTCTGCACTACTAATCAAAAACTGTGAAATTCCAAAACATGATTTAACAACTGTAGACAAAGGAAATTCGTGCCCAGCGCAATGGCCATCCTTATTGCACTGGACTAGACTTTTCCCGACTCGACATCCTTTCCTTTCCCTGTTCCTGAATCTGCGTCCATTTTGTTTCCTGCTTTCTTAAAAGGTATTACTTCCACCTGTCCTGATGCTACTTTCAATTTTCTTGGGCACGATGCCGCGAAGTGCCTGCTATCCCCGCAGTACATACAAAGTCCTCCTTCCCTTCATCGCTTGCGTTCTTCCGGGGTAATCTTTCTCCCCTTCAATGCTGAAAGGTCTATTGGATCAGGGCCGTGATAACCTGCCATAGTGCCTGCTGGTGCTGTTTCTAGGGCAGGTGTGGTATTGTTGCTCGTGGTTTCGTGTTTCTTTGACCCTGCTGTCCATCTTCCTGACTATCCCTCTGCAGCTCAGCCGCGGATTTGGGAGTCTCTTTTGGAACACATTTTGACAAATTCTGTGCGGTCCGACGGGATGTCGCAGTGCTGTAGTGAGTCCTTCAGCTCCTTGGATAGGCCTTGATGTAACACTTCCAACTGGACTGCCTCATTCCAATCGACATCGGGTATCCACTATTGGAATTCTACGTAGTATTGGGCAAATTCTTGATCCCTTTGTTCAAGTTTGAGCAGTTCCCGATTCGCTGTGGCCCATATGTCCTGGTCTCTGAAAGCCAATTGCAATAGGTCCAGCAATTGTTCCAATAACTCTAACTTTAGATCTCCAGTTTTCGTGTCTATATATAGTTGAATTCGATTTAGGGCCACGCCTCATAGTCAATTTGCCACGTACCTCATTTTAGATTGTTCGCTTAAGAATCATCCCGGTTCATCCGCAATTTTCATGGCTGATTGTGCCATCCATCCTTGAAGTGCACTTTGGTCTGCTCCCGAAAATCGGAGAATTTTGCTGCCTTTATCTCCCCTACCACTATTGCCACCATCCGATGTTCCTGCCAGTGCTAATACTCACTTGACCTGATCCCGATATTCGTTTCTTTCTTCTTCACAGATCCTTAACTGTTCCTCTGTTTCTTCTAGTTCCTGTGGAAGGTTTTCCGTCCCTTCTGGTACTCTGTTTTCCAATTGTTTTTCTAGATCTGTAATCTTGACTTGCAGGTCTCTATGTGTGCAGACTGGTACTCTTTCCTCTGTGGTTTTTAACTTCTGTTGCATAAGAAGCAGCTCCTGTTTCAGGTTGTTCTGTTCCTCGATGACCTTGTTTTCTTCTGTCAACAATTCCTATATTCGTGCCTCCACATTCTTTACAGATTGCCGTTCCTTTTGCAATTCGTTCAACCTGCTGGTTGTCGGTAACTGAGCAAGGGCTGTTAGTCCTATGTTGATGTTCTGAATGTGACTCCTGAGCTGTTCTTCGTTCATGAACTCCGTATTTGCCAGCATTACATTTTCCAGCTCCAATTGTAGTGCCCCCATCAGCATCACATCTCGGGTTGCTCTTGAAGATTATCCTGACATCTTTTCGATTTTCGAATGGTGATTGGTGTAGATATTTATTGATTCTCCAACCGAAGGTTTGTGCTACTTCATGGCATTCATCACAGATGTGCCTCCAGGTATCGCTTTTCCAGTATATCCAACAGTCGTTGCCACAGGGAATTTGGGTTCCAGCGCATTAACGCCCAATGGCGAATAGCTGTCAGTCTTTTTCGTTGATTAAATAACACTCTTCAATTGCTTCGATGTTGACTAAAAAAGCATATTTGCTTGCAGTTGGGCTATATACCAAGGCAAGAGGGATTCGGTATTGATAATCCAAAGTAAACAGAGTATGCAATCATATTCCTGAATGCAATCAAAAAATGTATCAAATTCCTCTATGCCGCAGTTGAAGGTAGGTGTTTCGGTCCAATCCTGAATGGCTCCGCAGTTGCAGTGGATAGTTGGATTTGGATGATCGTGGTCTAGGTCTCCTGCTTCTTCTGAACAGCAGCAAAAATAAATACAGTCACACGTCCTTTCATCCTCGCTCATGTGTTTTTAGAAGTGGCACTGGTTGCCGAAAATATCTGGATTCGTAGGTCTTCAAAATGTCCACAAGCAAGATAAACAGATGTGTCTCCAGTAGGATTGGATGACCAATCTATTTTCGAAATTGCTTGCTGATTTAAAAACTTTGCAACACGCGTTGCAAATGTGACGACAATAATAGCAACCTAAACGGTGAGAATAACAGCACATAAAACAAGAATATAACCAGTAGAATCGATTTCAGACTTGTTCTTCTGTCAAGGGTTCAGGGCTCGGTACCGAGGGTTCAGGGTTCGAGGTTCCAGGCCTTATAAAAACCGGAAGCTGGGTGGTCGAAGAATCTAGGAGTAGCCTGTAGCTACGAAACGAGAACTGTATGCCAGAGACTCAATTCAGAATCACTGAGTGTGAAAGAAGCGAAAGCTGAAGCTAGTTGATTGTTTTATAGACGAGAGAACGAGTGAAGAAAGAAACTTATCCTCCGTCGAACGCCTGGTTGATATATAGTAAATTTACTCGTTCCATAATACACCTGAACTCCTGCTTTCTTTGTATACTGCTTTCGTACGATTCTGTTGTTTTCCATAAAACCCTGATTCGAAACCTGATTTCATTCTCATCATGCTTTAGCCTCCATTCGAAACCTGATTTCATTCGCGTGGTGCTTTGGCCTCCGTTCAAAACCTGATTTTATTCTCGTGGTGCTTTATCTTTTATATTATTCACCGATCGTCACTCAACACAACCGTGCCAGTCTTGGCAAACAGTGGAGACCCTATTGGCACAGCTCCAAGGAATTCTAGAGGGATTAGCCACATCTAGCGTACTGCCATACATCTATTAAAGTGAAATACACCCTCCTCTCTAAAGCTGAGGCATATTATTGGCCAACTTGGCAAGTCTGCAGAAGAAGCACTTGCAGATAGAGATTTGGGGGCAGAAATGCTCAGAAACCTGCACTCTCAAGCCAAAGATCTTTCAGCAATCGCTGCCAAGGACCGTCGCCAGCTCACCAAGGCCAGGGTAATCACACAGAAGGAGGTAGTGCCGCTCAGAGAAGAGAGAGAGAGGAAAGAAGCAGAAAAATCCGCCAGGGCAGAGTCCAGAAAAATCAAGCAAGAAGCAGCTGCTGCAATAAAAGCGAAAGGCTCAAACACTACTGGACAGGCGAGAAAGCAGCACCACACACTAAACACTGCTGGTGTAAATTTACAGGGGGCTGGGAGCAAAAGAGAAGAAGACTCAATGGATGAAGGGTGGATCTCTGAGGAGGAAAGTGGGGATGAGGAGGACCCCCTGGTACCTACTGGTGGTTCCCAAGAGTATATGCAGGCAGGAGATGATGGAGAGGAAGCTGGGATAGTAGGGAGAAGGGTTGAAGTAGTTACAAGGTCAGGCAGAAGGGCTGGTTGTGTTATTTACAATTAATATGATGCCCGCGTGCGTGAGCGGAATCCCGGTCATGGGCGGTCACTCGGTACATTACGTTACCGAGTATGTATTTTCTGCAACATCATGATGGAGATAGTGGTCATGAGATGCCGGTATACGCACTGCGGGAGGTACTGAATATATCTTGCTCCCAACTATAACGTATCTGTTGACGTTCAGGGCGCTCTAATAAAATTTCACCTTCATGTTTCGGGGAAAGCAATGGATTTAACGGAATTCATGGGCGTGCTCGGCCGGCTCGGAGATAACACCATGCTATCTCCTTCCACGAGTGCAGAGTCTCCATTTGAAAGCCGTCTCTCTATCGCAAACAAGAACCACTACCCACCAGCTCCCCGGAATGCACCTTCTCCATCATCCTCACGACGTACTTCCTCCCGCTTGTCTTCGCCATCCCCAATTCCCAGTCCGACTCCTTTGGCGAAACCGCCTACCTCCGCGCCATAAAACAACGTTAACAACCACGACCGCAACTCGATATGTTTTTCGTTGTAGCATCGCTACGGCACTCCAGAACCTCCGCTCACAAGCGGTCAGATCGACCGCCCTGTGATCTATAGATCAACAAACCGGGGAATTACCATGATACCTCAGTGCCATCGCCTTTTTGGCAGGCTGAAATTGCATTTCGGTGGTTGTCTGCTTAAATATAGTAAAATATACAGGGCGGGAGACAACGGGCTCTTGATCATTCATTGTACTAATTCTTTATTTCATTCCGAATCTAATGGCTATGGTGTTCTTACGCGTGGCTCGTGCATATGCACGTCATTGCATATCGAGTGATGCGGAGTGCTGACAACATTAACAACAGCGCCAAGGAAAACGTGGCGCTCACACCTGTCGGAGCCGCCGGCATGATCCGATTGTCTAGATGCTGTTAACGGTCGCTCAACTGCCACCTTCGAATTGTACTTTCTGTCTCTCAGCACTGCTGTGTCTATCTCTTACTCGCCAGCGTTTCAGGTTCACGATGTCCAAAGTCTTACTTGCATAATACTCCGTTCTTGCTCTTCTTTTTGCCCCTTTACGTCGGGTTAGGTGTTCCCGACATTCCCTTTCAAATTGCATTATGGACTACGATTCCTCCAACCTTGAATACGTGATCAATCACCTCAATTCGAGCCTTAGCTGTCTGCCCGGGTTAGATACCCCAGTCCATCCGCATCTAGTTCTCCACGGATTGTCAACTATGACTTCCTCCGTTATAGAAAAAGAGTTAACTTGTTCCGTATATGCACCTGAGCACCTTACCTCTCTACACCCTTAACAAGCTAACTATCATAGATCTGCACCGAAATTCTCTTCGACCCCATCTCCCTCCTAAACTGTCTCCACAACAACTGCGGCGCATGCGCAAAGCAATGGTTCTCGTCTCAACAGCATACAACCCCAACATGTCCGGTATGTCGACGGCTAGTCAAAGGCGTGGGGGTGAGCCCGATCGTTGTCAGTATCCTCGATGACTTTTTGAAGCGGTATCCTGAGCGAGGTAGAACCCCCGAGGAAATCGAGGAGATGCGAGGAGTATGGAAACCCGGCCAAGATGTATTGCCCGCAAAGGTTACCTTTGAAGACGAAGTGGTAGAAAGGAGGGTCTTACGACTACCACCGCCGATGCTCCAGCGTGTCCAGGCCCCAAGAAGTAACAGCGATCCTCCACCATCCCCACATGACCGTCAACTACTGCTTAACCCACGAGTTGAGCGCACGCCTCCTCGTACTCCGACCTCGCCGCGACTGCCATTAACACGACCACCTCCTCCGCCCGGGGAAGCGATTGTACCCCTGTCATACCACCACCCTCCACGGCACCGACCTCGCTCCCCTCCACCACAAACTTTGCTAGCCCGCCGACCATCCCTCCCACCGCCGGTTTCCTCCACCTCCTCACCCGCATCTGTCCTCGAGATCCTCCAACGCAGCACCTCACCAATCATCATAACCTGCGATCACTGCTGCCGGCGCCTAGACTTTAGTGTCCACCTCGAATGCACCGGCGGCTGCCGTCTCTTCCACCTCTGCCTCCGCTGCTTCCGCGCTGGCCGAACCTGTCCCTCCCCCCAACACTCCCTCACCCGCCAACAACTAACCCCCTCCTGGCCGCGTCGCTACCTCCAAATCGGCATCTTCTGCGACGTCTGCGACACCTGGCTTGACGAAGACCGCAACTCCACCGCTCGCTGCGACTCCATGTTCTGGTGCTGCAAAACCTGCAACGACGGCGCAGGGTGGAGCTTCTGTACTCGCTGCATCGCGCGGGGATGGAACTGCACGCACGAGCTAGAAGTATGGACTAACTCCCGCATCAGCGCAACACAGACACAAGGGGGGATATTAATACGGGGTATTCCCAGCACTACACCTTTGGGAATACCATCTCTCGAAGATGCTCTTCTAAGCCTTGGATACCACCCTTGGTTATGGACCGACTATACTACAATCTGCACGCTCTGTAAACTTGAAATCTCCCCACCACGAGACACACAATGGCTTCACTGCTATGAATGCCCCTCCGGCCATGGAGATCTATGCACAACGTGTTTCTATAACCTCCACCGGACGTTCCCATCCCCGTCGCGAGGGATGCATAGTTTCTATCTGTGTCCACGCGGGCACACCATGGCGGTGCTCGCGCAGCCGGGGAAGAAGGTGCTGCATCGAGGGGTGTTTGCTCATGCACCGAAGCCGCGGGCACCGGAGTGGTTACGAGGGCGAGGGGGGACGGGGGCAGTGGCGTTGAGGGGACATTGGCCGGAGGAACAGGAAGGGGATGAGGGGGTGGATGGGGAGAGGAAGTGGGGGAGGGGACAGTGGTTGTGTTTCCCGAAGGATGCGGAATTGTTGGATGTTGTTGTTGCGTTTGAGGAGCCGAGGGGAGAGGTGGAGTGGTGTTGGGGGAGTTATGCTGGTGTTGGAGGACTTTTTCCGAGGGTTTATGTTGATTTTACGTAATGCTGGGTTGAGTTATAAAGGTGAATTAGATGAGGATTGCTAACTTAAGTATGGGTTTTTTTTGGAAGAGTTTTGGTGAGTGATTGGCAGGATTATATTTGGAATTTCTACCGTTTTGTAGAGGAAGGTTTTTACCTCATTCATGAGGTTCAATATTTATAGAGTTGAGTCAATATTTAGTTATTCAGGTGATACAAAGTGCCTGTTAGAGTATACGAATATACATTTTCCTAGGTATAACTTCCTACTATACACCCACCCACTTATGATATATCATGATGCATCCCATCAACTCCTCTTCCCCCCGTTTATCTCCCCACTAACAAGTGTTCAACATATCCCCCAATGCACTCTTCTCCGGAGCCGTAACAGAGAGCGCATAAAAACTCTTAACCGCCACCCACATCCTCGCATATGTACAATAATAGCTCGCCAACGGCGGCTTCCACTGATCAGGACTCTTTTCCCCTTTCTCCTGGTTAACATTATCCGTTACCGCGATGAGCTGCGGGTTCACAAGGTCATTCGCGAATTGCTGTCTCCGCGCGGTAGTCTACCCATGACCATTAGTCATTTTTCTTTCGGAATGGGAGGGGGGGAGCGCAATACCCAGGTATTTGCCCCCGACTTCCACGCATTCGATAAAGGGACTACATGGTCGATATCGACATCCGAGGCTTGCGTCCATGTTGCGCCATCGTAAGGAGAGAACCAGGTTCCGGAGATGGGGTGGCAGGCAGTGTTCGTTATTACGTCGGTGCCGTCGCGAGCTAGGACTGTTTCCCGGGTATTGCAGGTACCGGAAATGGTATTCCAGAGGGGGAAGAGGGAGCTGGGGGGAACAGGTTAGCGAGGGATGAATACGGGAGGAGGAGGAGGAGGGGGAGGAGGGGGAGGAGGAGGAGGAGGAGGAGGAGGAGGAGGAGGAGGGAGGTACCGTCGGTAGCCTGGTGCGTCGGTTGTGCGTGTAGCCATGTTGGCGAGCATGGACTTTGCAGTGTCTGCGGTGGGAATGTTGGGAGGCGTGCGTTTTTGTATTGCAGCGCCGGAGACGAGAGTGGTAAGGGTAACGAGAAGGAGGGAGAAGGTGAACTTCATTGTTGCTATGGCGGGGGGGTATGTACGAGATTATTTTCGGTTAAGAGGGGCATGATGGGAGTCTTTATAGATTTATAGATGTTCTCGATTTTGCTCAGCGGTGGGTGCTATGAGTTGTCGGAAATTCCGCAGTACTGGGTGGAAATAACCCCTGCCCTACCACAACGTCCAGTCGTTGCCTAGCTTTCAGCTAAGGATATGCACAGCTGGAGTCATTGTAGGCTCATATCACTTTTCAGATGTCAGCGCCAATCGAATCGCGTATGATCGACGTTGGGAGGGGACATGAGATCTTGGCTATGCGCACTTCATCTCACATCAGATCCAAGACATTATTCTTCAGCTCAATGCGTTTCAGCTCGCATCCACGTGCTTTCTCGAAAAAGCCTCCCATTACATACAGGTTTTAGCATACGACCCGCCACGAGACAATTCGAAACTTCTTTTCACCTTCTGGATTTAATACTTCTAGTACGAGACGGCGATGGTGATGGATTAATTAGGTATACGGAAAGCCCACGTGTAGGTACCCAGCCGGCCGCGTTTTCACTACGCTAGCCTGTGCTTTTGTGGATTTACTCGATACCAATCACGTGACTCCATTTCCGTCTGGGCTCGAGACAAAATGGTTGTTTTGTTTTGTTTTAATCATACTGTATTCACTCTATCTAGAGTATGACAGAACCCTTATCCCCTCCGCCCCGGGCAAGCCGGCTAGATGGCGGAGCTCCGCACCTACTACCCGTCGCCCCCTCTCGCAAAAGAAAGCGAGCAAAAGATTGATGAAAACAAAAGAAATGGAAAGAAAGACCAAGACAAAATGGTTAGCACATTGGTTCGACTCCGGGTAGGACCTCTTCGTTTTCAACAAATTTTATTTTTGGAAGTGAAGTTAACTGAGGCTACTTGAATGATTTATTTGGATAATATTTTTGGAGGCGGGAGGGGAGGGGAAGGAGAAGAGATTTGGGAAGTGGATATATACACTCCGCTTTCGATAGCAACTTAAGTATGGAACATAACGATGGGAATTATAGTACCACACAGTCCGAGACTAGAGTTAGAGGCGTTTGCGGCACTTGCCTTCTGGATTTGGGGGCAAGGAGATCAGGAGATACGACTTGGATGTGGGGTAAGCCGCGGAAGTATATAGGATTAGGCTATGTCATGGCCGCAAGCGGCCGAATACAATATGATTACAAACAAACAAACTTGCCTTCTGGATGATAATGTGAAAGTTTGTACTAGTGCCAGAACTCATGGATTATCACTCTAAGCGGGGCTGGACAGAGTGTTGCAGTGATATGGAAGGGGAGAACCGTGTGCTTAGACTTAGATACAGAAAGAAGAGAGATATACAAGAGAGTAGTGGTGACTGTTGCGCGGCCTTTGCCACTCTTGCTACCGGATACCCGTGCAACACAGGCGTAGTATCACGATTCACCCAACCCCACCTCCTCACAAACCCACCCACTTCACCACCCCCCACACCACCTCCAACCCATACCACACCGTCACCCCAGCCACCACCCCATGCGCCATAACCCACAACCACACATAAACCGCATACATAGCTTCTCCGACCACCCCACTCTTCCACATCCACCCTGGCTTCCTTATCACCCCCGCTTGCACACCGGTCACCACAAGCAGTCCCAGGTAACTCATCAATACGCATGCATCGAGGAAGGGGGAGAGGAAGTGGAGGGACCACCATCGCGCGGTGGTGAGGATGGAGATGATGGGGAGGAAAGGGATGGAGATGGGCTGGTAGTGGAGGAGGAGGGAGAGATAGGTGAGGTGGGTTGTGAGTAGGGAGAAGAGAGGAGTGGGGAGGTTCGTGGAGAGGTGGGTAAGGGTGTGGTGGAGGAGGAGGGTTGAAATGGTGCGAAGGAGGAGGGGTAGATGGTTCGCTTTGGTGGTACTGGTAGCTGTGGTGCTGTCAGCCAGCACACCCGCGGGAGAGAGGGGAGAGAGGGGCTTACAATCCGCCGCAACTTTCTCCTTTCGTTTCGTATTACTATCTCCAACTTCCACCAGCACAAAAAACCTCTGCGCCACCTCCCTCACCGGCATGGAAAGGTCCATTATCATCAACGCTAACGCACCAAAAAATACAGTCGCCACTATACACTTTATGAACCCCTTAAAGCAGTGTATCGCCGGGGTTTCCGGTCCGGACAGACACGCTTTGGTGATGCGGTAGAGGGTATAGAGACATAGTAAGGGGATGAGACAGGGGGGAAGGAGGTCGACAAGGAGAGAGTCGAGGAACAGACCGAGGTTTCCGGGGAGGAAGCGGAGGAATGGGGAGTAGATGTAGTGGAACGAGAGGGAGATTGGTTTGGTGATGAGGTGGTGGATAGTTGGCATGGGGATGGGGTGTTGGTACGCAAAACAAAGAAAGGTAGGATGGAAGGAGGATGGAAGGATGGGTTTAGCCCTAGAGGTACTTAACATCCCCACGCACCATCTCGACACCTCCGACATGTCGACATGAACACTTACTTACATTCGACTAGTCTCCGCTCTAGCAACAAACACAGACCCCAAATCCACAGATCGGCCAGATACAGACCACCACCACATACATAAAAAGCCGCCCATTAATAATCGACCAAGCACATACACTTACTAAGTAGTTCGACGTATGTCCTCCACTCTACCCTGCCCTTAACCATCCTGCTAAACTACTAAGCACCTCCCATAGCGGAGGAAGTTAACAGCAAATGCGGAGTCGCTTTCTACAGACGGCTCAGACTTCACGAGCACAACGCCGGAAGTTAACTGCAAGCGCTGAATCACTCAATTGACATCTCCAACCGGATAGATGGTGGAAAATACAGGGCGAAATCTACGGAAACGAAATGTATGCGCCAGAGCTAAAATATGCAGCCGTAAAGCGAGAGTTCGAACTGGGAAGAATGGACAAGGCTCGTTGGATCCAAGAACGCAATAAGGCGGAGCAAGGAAATTGAAGCAGAATCTAGGAACGACAAGAAGCAGATAGCAAGCAGAAATGCGAAACCATTGCGAGACTAAACGCGGTGATAAACACCAACGCGTCAGAATCGATGGTGATATGGTCTGGGAGGAACTTTTGCTATCGACATATGATAAGAGGGTTTCCCGTTCTTTCTTTCAACAGGGCAATTTCAGGGCACGATAATTCAAGGTTATAGCAGTAAAGAGCCAGGAAATGAACATCTATGGTTCCCCGTCCTGAAAATGTGCCTCCCTACTAGCATCACATATCTTTCCATGTTCTTTGGGTCCGACAATGGTTGCCACTATATTCGGAAAAGATTGTGAAACCGAGCTTTCACCGCCGAAACGGCCTCATCATGAGTTCATTCATCGAAGAGTTGTTCAACCACCACCAGGTGGCGCTTGTTCCAGCTGGTGGTAAAGCTGCGGGATGATTCTCAGGTGGAGACTGGTGGTCTTTGACGAGATCATCTTGAACTACGAGGTTACGAAAGAGGATGTTTCATAAGGAATATCAACAACACCGATCTTCGAATCCATTCAAATCTTCCGCACGGTCGACATCAAGGTTCCTCTATTACCATTATACTGAATCAATTTTGCGCGCGCGTAAATTCAAGAGGAAAGTATGGTTGAAAGTACCCCCGAAAGATACCTTATAGAAAACCATGTTGAGAGCTTTGGCAGCTGATGTCGGTCACGACGTTTGAGAATAAACATCATCGTTTTGTAGCTTCTCTTGTCTCATTTCCTCTTAGTATCGTGTTTTCAATGCTATCTCTATAAAGCGATCGTTGCAATTGTCTCACTGTTTAAAGCTGAAGCTTGTTTTTCATAAATCTGGCTATTTTACCTGTTCCTCTTGGAGGTGCTAGATTTCGCTCTGTTGTTAACTTCGAGATGGAGGTCTTTATCATTGCTTTCTTCGTGTCACTAAACATACAGTTGGTGGGTCAAAGATTTCACTGCAAAAACATTAAATTTCCTCCCAATCATTGCCCACGACTGCCCAAAATACCTGCCATACTCAAAATAGAGTGAATACAGTATGATTAAAACAAAAAAACAAAAAAACAGCCCAAATACTTAACTGCATATATGAACATTTGCCATCACCCAAAGACATACTAATGTCCGTAAAGTTCTAAGCCTTTTGTGCCGCTTTTTCCTTTACCCTTGCCACTACCTCTGCAACTTTCTTATGCATTTCAAGCATTTCTTCGAAATTAGGATCGCCTTCCGTCTTCTGGTTCGCCTCTCTATCTTCCTGCTCCAACTGGTTATGGAGCGCTTTAAGATCAATGGGATTCTCTGTAAGTCCTTCGCATCTTGGATATAATCATCTATAGAGCTTTTCATCTATTTCTCATCTTTCTTTCCGAAAGCCCTAGCGAAATGCTTGATGTCGGTCTGAGAGGGAATTGTAATGAGTGCTCAGGTATGTATCAGAGGTATGATAGATAAACATACAACGAGTGAACAGAACGATTGTGCGGGTTTTTCTTGCTCCGTACTGTAAAGCCGACTCGTGGCTAATGTTTGGATGACCCCCTTGAGTTCTTTCTCGTTCTCGTTCTGTTAGTATTAACCCCATCCCATGAAACCCTGTCACGTCGAGAGCTTTAGTAGCGGGCGCGTATGTCGTACAGCTATGATAATACTACTGATAACCAAATCCCACTACATTTCTCAGCTCCTGCAAGTAAAGAAGAAGGATGGAATTTTTATTCTAATCCGGCTCTTGAGCATTGAGCTACGGCAAGTTCTGCCTCAGCAACCGCAAGCTCTGCTTCTTCTACGGCTGCAGCTGCCTCTCGTGTAGTGCTGATTTCCACGGCCAATGCTTCTGTTGCCAGGGAGCGTTCCTCACGTGCGGCGGTTTCTTCCGCCGTCGCTGCTTCCGAAATTGCAAACCCCCCACCTGTTTCATAAGTGTTTAGTGTGTGTGGTGATCGGGGTTTGGAAGATCTCACGAATGGCGTTTATAGCTGCTCTCTCGGCAACTAGGTTTTTGAGTCCTTGAGAATAGAGAACTCTAGTTACAGTGGCTGATTTTTAAATCAAAATATATTAGTACAAACTTTAGATAGTCTCTCAGATGACAGACTAAATTTTAGGGATATGCTGCGATGGATAATAGAGATTTTTACACTGTGTGAAGACCTCTCCTAATTCCACAGCAGTGACTCTTTTCATCCACTATACCATACCTACACATGAGCATTTGATTAGTTCAATCAATCCCATATGTTGAATGATTATCATGACTTAACAAAATTTCTATGACCAACGACTTAAAACAAGAATCGATCACCATGTTTCCTACATACAATTGTATGAAGATCTATATATCTGTACTTACAGCTATATGCACCTCAAATGAACACCCCAATCAACTGAAGAACATCTCAAAAATTCTTCGAAAGTAATACCTTAATTCCAGAGATGATCCGAAGTATTACAATTCTCTACAAACACTCTTTTAGTTTTCACAAGATCATATGCATTGATATATATATATACATACCTCTTTAACAGCTTCAGCTTCCTCAAGAGATACCTCCTCCATGAATTTTTTAACAAATTCATCAATTCAGTCAAGATTATTTTTTTTTCCAAGACTTTCAAGATTGCAATATTCACAAACTAACTGAACTCAATGGAGTTGTGTTATGACTTTTGGACACTGCGGAATATACACATTATTGTAAGCTATAGGAATATGAGATATATAATTGTAATTGATATAGAAAGAAGAAACATGCATCCTTCCACTGATTGAACTGAATACTGTTGAGAAGATATTCAATCCTGTAAATGAGTTCTTGAATAGAGAATTATATTTTTATTTGAATAATAATATATGAAAAGATTAGAAATAAAGTTTATTTTGGATACGAGCTTAGCTGTTACAATTCTGCAACTATATACCCACAATACAAGAATGAATCCATCACAACACTAATGAAATATACATGCAAACTAAAGACATATAATTCTATGCCAATTTTCAGCTGAAAGACAGAAATATTTCCAACTATAATATTATATGTCACCACATAAAATCGGGCTAAATCGTTATCTCATGATACTAATCTATATGAGAGGGTCACTGGCCAAGAGGTACAACCCAGACACCATTTGTACCCCCTCTTATTCTGCATTTCTTTGCATTTTTCTGCCTACAATATACAACCATCAACTCAATCAACTTCAAAGTTGAAAGAGAGTTCTAGTACATGATAAAGAAGAAGCAGAAACCCTTGTTACCAAGAAATCCAACTCCAAAACTGAAAATGCATGCTAATTTTATATAGATATTCCTTTAGCTCTCCTACCATTTATACTTACAGATTGGCAAGTACAAAGAGACATGCCCAGTAGTCTATCAGGCCATCTGCTATTGAAATATGCTGGGGTATTGAAAATTGACAATACAGGTGTATGCTGTCACCTGATAGGAGGAGGAAACTGGTTGTCAAAATTATCTTCTGAGTTGTTATTCCAATCTGAATTCTTACTACCTGTATTGCTTCCCTCTTCTTCTACATTCTCACTATAACTTGGAGCACCAATTACAATACTCTTCAACAGGTTGTCAGCAAGAATATATAGGAATGGATAGAATATACTTAATCTTTGCAGTTTTAGGTGATATTTTTTAACCCATAGATTTTTTGGAAGTCTTCTCTGCCTTTGTGAAATCCTTCATCTCATGCTCATTGGGAAGTCAGATACGGTCCTTTCTAGTAATACATCCGGCATTACTAATAACTCATTTATCTGATTTAGCTACTTTCTTTCCATCATATTACTTGCACAAGGCATTGATTGTAATGCTTTGAATATCAGCTACCATAAATGTAGTTTCAGCAAGATGTGAAAGTCAAAGTACAATTGTAATTGTATCTGCCTTTAACGTACCAGCTGATACACGTTTGAAGGCAGCGAAAGTCTGTTGTCAAATTTGATGATGGTTTTTAGAGATCTGAAATACTGAAAAAATTTGTATAGATCAGAATGGAAAATTGGGGCTTATAATAATTATAAACACTTTCAATACTTGATCTGCAATACATGGATTGATACTATGCTTTCGCTGGTAGAAAAGATATTGTACTTTGCATATGCTCACTTACAAGTTGGAGAATAAAAAGTCCACAAAGTGTCTCTTTTAACTCCAATTCATATATCTCATATTTAGTTATCTGCTGCATGATCATAATATGTCTGCAGGGGCCAAAACAGATTCACATCTAGGGGCTGCCAGGATTAAGTGGAGAGTGCTGGTAAGCAAAAGAAAATAATATTGCAATCTGATGGATACCAGCAAAATTCTGGTGAGGGGGAAGCCAAAACCATTTAGGAAAAGTAATTATATATTTTGAAGTTCTACATAACATTTCGTATGCCTGTCAAGGGTTTTCAAGGCTCAGAGCTCTAGGGGTTGTAAAAACCAGCTAGGACTTGGTGTTCAAGGGTATTGAACTAAGATTTGGAATTGCAAGTATTGCAAACAAAACAAGAGACATGAAATTCAGAATCACTTAAAGTGAACACCAGTTGGTATCACAACTATTGATTCTTTTGTAGAATAGAGAACAATTGAAGAGCGAACCAATTCTCCACTAAATTCTGTTTCTTATATACAATAAATGCAACCATAGTCACCCCAATGTACTCATTTAATATACATCCCAACTTCACTAAACTTTGTACAACATATTCCAAACTACCTCACTTATGCTACAGTTGTACCATTGGTGTCTTCTCATTATTATCGGTGATTATCCATAACCAGTTTCCTCTCCCCCAAAACCGGTTTTTGCTGTTTAATAACCTGATTCCTCACTCTCGAAACTGGATGGTCATTCTCGCAATGCATAAACTGGTTTTTATGCCAAAAGAATATAATTAATCTTTATAGATCTCTTATTCAATCATTGATTCTTACCAACTACAACCATGTCAGTAGCTCCCCCTTCCAGGCTAGAGTTTCTACAAGTTTACTCCTCCAGGCTTGCCAGGTTGTTCTGTATGGAATATGTCAATAGCTTGAAGCCAATTCACATTTCTTGTGGATTCCCAGCTGTGTTCATCATATCCCTTCCACTTGACCAGGCATTGATGTTGCATCCTGAATAGTCTCAAATTGTTGATCTTTTCAACCTTGTATTCGTTTTCTCCAGGAATAATTATAGGCAGTGGTGGTTGAATCACTTGCCCTGGGATAGGGTTCCATAATGCCTTTGATAGACTGGATATCAGTTGAACTGGATGGATATGAATGTTCTTGGATAGTTGCAATTGATTAGTGCATGGACTGTCAGCTTTGAAGAATTTGTAGAGGTCTATGTATTTCTAGTCTAACTTTGTCTGGGTTATTGAGTTATGATAGTTCTGGCATCCAGCCATATGAAATCTCAGGCTTTCATTTTCTGTCCTTCATGGTAGTACCTGTCTGTTTGTTCTGCTGAGATTGCATGTGCTTTTGTCATTTCAGCTTTCATTTGGTTGGATATCTATTTCATCATTTGCAATATTTGAGCTGTGTTGACTTCTTGAATATTGTTATTGTTGTGAACTGGATGTTCACCAAAAAGTCATTCTGCGGTAGAATCTTTAAATGTCAAAACATGGTGAGCATTTTGTTAATTCAGAGAAGATGTTATTCGATGTGAATTCAACTGCTGGGAGCCACTGTATTCAATCATTCTGTTGATAGTTGATGAATGCTCTCCTGTACTATTCCATAATTGCATCGATTCTTTCAGTTTGACTGTTGGTTTGTAGGTGAAATGCTGTACACAACCTTGGTCCTATTCGCAATCTTTCATATATCCATTTCGAAAATGCTGAAGCACACTCTGGTCCCTGCTCTGATAGTATGGTATCTGGTAAGCCATATAGTTTGAAGACATTTTGGATAAACATTGCTCCCAGTTTCTTTCTGTCTGTATGGTCATGGCATGGGACTAGGTATTTCATCTTTGACAACATGTCTACTATCACCTATATTGCATTGTATTCTTTGCTTTCCCAAAGTCCTACAACAAAATCTATACCGAAGTCCTTCCAAGATTGTTGTGGTATATCCAACAGTTTGAGCCATCTATATATCCTCTGGTTTCAAAGATTGGTTGATTGGCAAGTGTGGCAGTTACTGATATATCGATTCACTTGTTTCCTTTTTCCTTCCCAGCGCTGATTTCTATCTAGTAGCTCAAAGGTTTAATCTCATTCTTGATTGTCTACTGCTGGTAAATTATGATGATCTTCAATATGGTGAACCTTGTCTACAGGTGTTGTTGTATTTGTATCAGTGGCATATAGGCAGAGTCTTTCACTGCTGTCATATGGATATATTTGATATATATTCCGGATCCCGTTCCACAATTCATCTGGGCTGATTTGTTTATTTTCAAGACTCATGACCTCCACAAACAATACTATCATTTATTTCTGTATTTCTTTGTCAATATTCTAGGTTTTGAGTACTATTTGTTGGGTTTTTTCTGCCCCCCCCCTTCGGAGGAATGTCTCCTGCCATTTTGGATTGAGCATCATGCTGCTGGTTTTGCTCAGCAGGTCAATACATGATATTGAATTTAAATCTTGACAAGAATTCAAACCATTGAGTTTGTCTTCTGTGTAGTTGTTTTGATGTTACGAAGTACTCCAAGTTCTTGTGGTTCATTGGTATCATGATCGGATGTACCAACCCTTCGCATGCTGGTCTCTATTGTTCTACACTTTTGACTATTGCTTCCAATTCTTGATCATTGATGTTGTAATTTTCTTCCACTGTTGTGTATTTCTTTGAAAAGATGGCCTCAGAATGAAAGATTGCTTGGTTGTCATATTGAGAGAGTACTCCAGCCAATAGATAGGCAAATGTATTGGTTTCCGGTACAATTGCTTTATTATTGTCAAAGTGAGCCAGCACTGTGGCAGTTGTTAAGGCACCTGTTAATTCTGCAAATGCTCTCTATTGATCTGGTCCCCAGGAGAATAGTCGCTGTTTTTTCATGAGTTTGGTTAGCAGTTGAACCACCTTGCTGTGATTTTTTATGAACCTGCGATAAAAGTTTATGAATTCCAAGAAGGCTTATACAGCCTTGAGCTTGCTTGGTATCGCCCATTCTTTGACTGCCTAGACTTTTTTGGTATCCATTCAGATTCAATTAACTCCCACTATTAGCTCCAGATTATTGACCTCTTCCTGCTAGAATTCGTATTGTTCCAGTTTTGGATATAAGCCAGCTTCTTTGGTTGTCTATATCACCACACAAACATGTTGCTTATATTTCTTTCTGTTGTCAGTGTAGATAAAGGCATCATCCAGCAAGGTTGCGCAGAATATGTCCAGCAATAGCCGTAAAGTATGATTAATAAATTCCCGAAATGATGCTGGAGCATTGGTTAATCCAAAGATCATTACCAATGATTCAAATGACCGGTAGTGGATTCGGAAAGCTGTTTTTCATTCATCTCCTACAGAAATTGTAATCATATTTTATGTGTCTCCAATATCGAACTTGGTATAAATGGGGGCCTTTGTTGGCTTAAGGAGTCATTCTTGAATTAATGGTAGTAGATAGCAATTTTTTATTATTCCTTCATTTAGGCCCCAATGGTCCACATACAGTCTTAGGCCTCAATTTGGTTTTGGCGCAAACCGTACTGGGGCACCACAGGGTGATAATAATGATCTGAAACCCTTTTGTCAGATTCTTTTCTATCCATTTCTTCAAGACTTGTAATTCCTCTTTTTGCAGACTCAAGATAGGCCTGAATAGTAAGGTGAATTCTTCTTGGAGTTTGATTTTGTAATCACATAGTCTATGTTATAGACGTCTTTCAGTGATTACTTGATTATATTGGGGGAGGAACTCATGGTATTCTTGTGGTATCAGTTGTTCCAGAGGTTTTTCTTGTCGGTCTTTAAGCTCAAGGACTCTGTTGATTTTGTATAAAATCACTGCATATGCTTTAAGCTTTTCCATTGTATCTCTGCAGACACAGGGTACTGTGGCTATGGCATATATATTCAACCTCAATATGTCTGAATTGTTTCTTGGTTCCCTATGGTTTTTCCATACCCAGACACTCGAGTGTTGTTGACAGTATTGTCAGCAGTAGCTGCTTTCAAAATCTGTTATTTTGTTTTGGAACTTGATTGTGATGTCATGAAGTTGTATCCATAGATGTTCCAATACTCAGGGGTAGTCTTCCAACTTTGAAAAACATGCTGTTAGTTTCTTCTGGTGTCCTCATATCCCTAGGTTTAATTCTGGAATTGTTAAAATAGTTTCTGATTGAATAGGCCTTCTATCAATTACTTCCAATTCCCATGATTCTGATAATTTTTTTTCTTTTCACTGATAATAGCAAACAAAATATTAATTTACAAATGCAGTTCCAATAGCTCTGCAGTCAATTAATGCATGCCTGTTGACTGAATTGTTTCCAAATTTGAGTGAACATTTCACAACGAGATTCTTGCTTTCCATAGATGATTCTTTTATTTCTATACTGTTAATTGAAAATTGTGAAATTCCAAAACTGGACATAGCATTTGTTGACAAAGAAGATTCATACCCAGTACAATGGTGATCATTATTATATGGGTTTATTCTTTTCTCAATTTCACTTCCTTTTTCTTATCCTTCCCCTGATCCTGATATTCTTTGATTGGGTAAATCTCGAATTTTCCTGATACCACCTTTAACTTTTTTGGACAACTTGTGGCAAAATACCTTGAATTCCCACAAAACATCTATAACCTTCCTTCTCTTTGGCATTTGCATTCCTCCTGTATAATTTTCTTTTCTTTTACCGCCACAAGGTCCATGGGTATCGGGCTATGATAGCCTGCTACTGAACCTGCTGGGGCTGCCTCTGGAGCAGGTGTGGTATTGCTTGTGGCTTCTGGTTTCTGGTTTCTTGGATCCTGCTGTCCATCTTCCTGACTTCCTTTGGGCCACACTGGTGCCATTTTTGGAATCCCTTGTAGCAATTAGCTTGAGGAATTCATCAAGATCCTTTGGAATGTCTGTAAGTGGTAGAGAATCTTGGAGTTTATCAGATTGACATCTTTCTATGGCATTTCGTTTGGCTGCATTGTTCCAGCTAACATCTGGCTCCTGCCCTTGGAATTGCATGAAATATAGATAGTATTCTCTGTCTTTTTGCTGTAGTTTATCGTATTCTCTTTCTGCTATTTCTTGGATATACTGGTGTCTAAAAGTGAATGGTAATTTGTTGAGTAAAGATATCAGGTTGTCAAGCATGTTGTCTCCCATTAACTTATCGCAGAATGGTTGGAGTTGGTGTAAGGCTATTCCTTCCAATCCATTGACTACATACCTTATCTTTGCTTGCTCATTGTACAACTGGTGTGGGCCATCTTTAAATTATAGGCCCAGCTGGACTTTGCATTCTGTAAGGACTTTTTTGTTTGTTTCTGAGAATCATAGAATATTGCATCCCTTGTGGCTGCTGTATCCTCCAGTTGTTTCTTCATTGATATCTCCATTTTACATGTACACAAGCACTTTTTTGATCTGAACCTGATATTTATTTGTTTCTTCCCCATAGATCCTTAGCTGTTTCTCTGTACCTGGTAGTTTTTGTTATAATTCTTCTGTTCCTACTGGTATTCTTTTTGCTAATTGTTGTTCCAGATCTGTGGTCTTGACTTGAAGGTCTTTGTGTGTACAGACAGCTGCTTTTGTTTTCCAGTCCCTCACTTTGTGTTGGATTAACACCATCTTTTTGTTTGTGATTTCCTTGTTTGTTAGGTGGTGCTTTCCTTGGATCATTAATATAGAGATTCTTTCTGATTGTATTTTGATTTGGTCATTTAGTCGACTGATCTGATTTTTCATATCAGATGCAAGTGAGCCTGCTATTTAACTGATGTTGTTCATCATTTCATTGGCTGCAGTCAGAGCATCTTGTTGGTTGAGGGCTGTGAAGTACATCACGATCATTCAAAACATAACATCTTGGTCTACAATTATTATTTTAGTATACTGTGGGCCATTGTTCAGGCTGTTGCTTGATATGAATGTATGCGTTTTTGAACAGTGATTGATGAAGGTAGTTGATGATATCAAACCCTAGCCATGGTAGTGAGCTTACCACTTTGAAGTAATTATTACAAATATGTTTCCACTGGCCATTGATTTCCCTGTATATTCAACAATCGTTGCCACAAGGAATATCACACTGGCTATAGGATTTGGGGTTCCACCATATTCACATTGAATGGCAAATATTCCTTGGTCTTTTTGATGATGAACATGTTCCACTAATAGGAGTTTATACATTATGGAGCCATGGATTCTTTGAGGTTTCTTTCTCTTTTTCAGGGTATCAATGTTGGTTTCAATATGTTGTTGTGCAAACCAGATTGCTGCTTCTGAAAGGTACTTAGAAATCAAATTGATTATTGTGAGAGAAACAGCAATTCCAGTATTTGCAGGTACAAAAGAGATTGTCTGAGATGCTGTTGTATTTGGAAGCACAGTCCTTTCCATTGAATTTGTACCGCAGGCACAAGCAAGGGCTTGTCAATTCTTCAAGTGTCAGAATATATTTGGGAGTTGAAGAAGAAATTGGTTTTGGTGGTTGGAAGGTGAGTACCACTATATATTCAATGATTTCGATGGGTAACTGTGCCATATTTAAAGCGTTTTACTTATTTGTCTGTGATTTTGAAGTGGCACTGATTGCCAAAGATATCCAGATTTGTGGGTCTTCGAAAGATCTCCAGGAAATGTCAACGGATCTGTCTGCAATAAGCGTGGATAACTGATCCGTTTTCAAAATTGCTTGCGAATTTAAAAACTTTGCAGAAAATACTACAGGTGCAGTAACAATAATAGCAGCCTCAACAGTACAGGTAATGAAATATACACAAGAATACAACTGGTAGAATCCATTATAGACTTGTTCTTCTGTCCAGGGCTTTCAAGGCTTGGAGATCTAGGGGTTATAAAAACCAGCTAGGACTTGGTGCTCTAGGGTATGCAACAAAGATTCCAAATTGCAAGTATTCCAAATAAGATGAGAAACTTGAGATTTGGAATTACAAAAGTGAATACAGGTTTGTGCTGAAGCTATTGATTGTTTTGTATACTTGAAAACAAGTAAAGAGCAAACCAATCCTTTACTAAATTCTCTTCCTTATATACAATAAATGCAACTGTCATTACCTTAACTTGTTCAATATACATCCCAACTTTGCTATATTTGATACACCACCTGCCCAACTACCATACTTACACCATCATTACACCATCGGTCTCTTCTGTTATCATCTGTAATTATTTATAAATTGTTTTCTCTTCCCCAAAACCTGTTTTTCCAGTTTGAAAACCTGTTGGGTATGTTCATAATGCATAAACCAGGTTTCTTGTGAAACAAGTATAATTATTGTTCTTCGATTCCTTATTAAATTATCGATCCTCTCTGACCACAACTGTAACCTATTTTTACCAATAGCAACCACAATGATCATTATGTTATACTTTATGTGCTCAGTAATAAAACCATCAATACCTAGCTCATGGTACTTCAAGTTCTTGTGCAACTCATTGTAATTCATAGCTTCAGTTTCATTAAAGCTTTTGTTTGCTATGATAAAATTGTTTTCAAGATTGCCAAATCCAAAACCCTTTGATTTGATTTAACTCTATCAAAATTCTTCTAAGAATAGTAGTTACAAATGTGAGCAGATTATCTATTGAAACAAGCAGAAACCACAATAAACCAAGGAATTTGACACAAGCAGCAGTAGCAGCCACCACAAAATACCAAGCTGATTGAATGTCAGTACCAGAAATAATAAGAATAATTCAGTTCCAGTAACAACAGCAATATCAACAACACCAGTATCAATATAAACAACAGTAGTATTAACAATAAAAACAAGCAGATTATATATTACCATAAGTGGAAATTACAACAGAATCCTAGTATGAGCAACAAAACCACCAGCAAGAGTAGTATAAACGACAGCAGTAGTAGCAGTATTATTACAAGCAGATCACATATTGATATGAGCAGAAACTACAATTAAAAATGCGATTCACACCAACAAGAGTAGCAATATCAATATCTTCAACTTCAGCCGTATTAATAATGGAAACAAGCATATTATGCATCAACATTTGCAAGTATAAGAATACAAGAAATGCAGTACCAGGAACAGCAACAGCAGTACTTGCAGCATTAGCAGTAGTAATCAAAGTTGGATATTGGAGAGTCATTGATCCCTGTTGTTCTCTGGAAGCATAGTCTGATGATCCTGAGAGTTATATTGATTGTTGACCACAGTATCAGTTTCAAATGTATTGATGTCAGCAAAATATATATTCAGAGTAAACTCTATCTACTGAAAAATGTAAATACTGAGCCAGCAATAAATACTTATATTTGTATGAAAATTTCTTGTCTGTGGCAGCAAAGTTATCAGAGATCAAGCAGAGGAATTTCTTATGACCATCAGCCTGGTGTTTTCATTCAATAACTGGAATATTATTTCCTTATCCATACTTACTCTACTATATACAAATTGTTTCTTGTATATTGGACGTTATTTTTACCTATACTATATCCAAAGAATACGGCAAGTTATTGTCCAAACACTTGAAGGCCACAACCAACAGGGTATTAGACTTGCTTGTACTAGTCAATCAATACATACAAGTAGCTGGGAAAGTAGGTAAAAAGTTTCATAGAGATATATAGACTTCTATTTTATTGCCCAATATAGTATGCTAGAGTGCTGTTGCAGTGACAATAACAAAAGTTGGGTTGATTATTCAGATTATCTACTGATTGGTATATCTAAGTTGTCTGATTCAACCAAAGCAAATACTGTAGATAAGCTCTATTGTATCGGGAGTGGCACAGAAGAAGAAAAATTTCAAATAAAAAATCGGAAGAGTAAAGTACTTGTCAAATGAAGAGTAAGAGGTATTGTGATTTACCTGGAGACCGGTTAATCTATTCTTTTTCAATTGGCAGCCAACTTTCTTCAATAGTTCTGTCTCTCGCGTATTATTCAGCATATATACTTACTAAATACTCTGTTTCACCTTATTGGCCAATATACTTCAAATTATAGTGATTATAGACAAGTATTGTTTGTCAGTGAGAAACTGACAGATTTAAATAAAATACTTGCTCTTGCCAACCAATAATGCATGGGCTTTATACCAATATATATTAGACTTATACTTTTTAAGTCTTTGTAATACCAAATATTTAGCTTTGCTATTTGAAATACTGGTTCGGTAAATAGATTCTTGAACAATATATTGTGGGTAATTATGTTCTTTATTGTTAAACCTTGCAACTGTTCAGTGGGGTCATGTATGATCACTTACGATTCTTTTGATTAAGATGGTATTGGCTATCACTTGTTATAGATGCCTGAGCCCATCCTTTCGGATGGTCATCAGTTCAATTGTCTACACATTTGATACACATCATGTTCTAGTCATTGTTTGCTCTCTCATCTGCCCTAAATCATTGATAGATAATAATTGACCACCCCCAGCATCGATAAGTGATAAAAACAGCTGAGTCACATCAGCCATGAAGCTGATGACTTTTGGAGGCCAAATAATATATGCTGAACTATGAGCAGCAAATCTACTGTGTTTTCAAAAAGAATTATTTCTCTAGAGATTATCAGATTGAAATAATACAATGTAACACCGGGAGTGTCACTCCAGGTTTAACCGGTCAAAGTAGTATCCGTACTTAATTCGGGACTTGCGTCAAAGGTAGGTTAGAAACTTCACTCGGGATGTGGAAATCACTAAACGGTTCCGAACGAAAAGAATAGGCTTTCTCCAATACGTCTATTGTTAAGGCTTGTTCTCCTTGCTGGGAAGGTTGATGCCTTTCTACCCTCGAAGAACCCAAGGTCTTTATACCTTCGTCTTTGCTCTAACAAATACTTCTATCTACGCTTTTCTCTAGAGCTCCAGCACCGTGACCACCTTTGAACCAATGCCCACTCCTTCACAACTACCGCAGCCTCCATCTCTCGATCCTCTATTGTCTTTATCGT
The DNA here is from genome assembly GCA_015178995.1 of Trichophaea hybrida. Lineage (NCBI taxonomy): Eukaryota > Fungi > Ascomycota > Pezizomycetes > Pezizales > Pyronemataceae > Trichophaea > Trichophaea hybrida. The sequence continues at coordinate 100,943 of WHVE01000314.1, read as the reverse complement.
CATTAGATTATAATCAGACCATCGGTATCTTTTATGACATCAAGCTTGCTGGCTTGTGCCTCCGGACCAGTGGTATCGATTCGATCTGATGAGCTCCAGACGAATAGGCCTCTTGCGATAGAGAGCAGCTTCGCTGTTCAGAGTCGGCACGTATTCTTAGGCCTCCGGCAGTCGTTGGCTTTTGGCTGGCGCCATACAGTTGAGTGCCGGCTGTCTAGTTGTCGTTGGCGAGCGTCGGCTTCTTCGCCGATGCCATTCAGCTGTATGTTGGCTGTCCATTTGTTATTGGCGTTTCGGAGCAGAAGTGACCGCGGCCATCAACTAGCCATCGATGCTTCTCGATTGTGTGGGTGTTCGTTTGCTAGCCATCCGAAAAGATTGGCTCTGGTATCCGAGACGAGTAATAGCCAATGACATCTGATCAGGGAAATCGCGGGTAATCGTACGTGACCCCGCTGCGAACTTGCTAGGTGTAACACTACCCCCTCCCTTAGAGAGCTTGTCACCGAACGATCATACTCCATACTAATCTGCCCTTTGTTGCCTTTGGCGACACATGGTGTAGCGCGCTGAAGTCAATTACTCGAAATCCTCCACCTTGTGAATCCACACAGACCATTTCGCTTCGACCACTTGCTCTGAGACATGCAAGCACAATCGACCAATCAGTTTGCTTGCGTCCAGATGAGCCATATGGCAGCAAGCAGAATCGATCAATCAGGTTGAGTCCATCTAAAACACTTTGCTTTCTTTTTCTTTCTTTGATGATCTGGAAAAATCGTGACCCCATGTGCCCTTAAAACCAAAACCATCTTTTCTCTTGATCCATCTTTCTCTTGATCTATCTTTCTCTTGATCTGGAAAATCGTGGCCTCTTGTGCCCTTAAAAACCAAATCCTTCGTCCGGTGTGTTGCTAGCCGTTAAAAACCCGTCGTGGGGAAAAGGTACTAGCTGAACCGTTTGATCCTATTATTCTTCGCGGCCTGAGGATTCCATCTGTGATACTCCATCAACAGTCTCTCGCCGTCGAAGTTCTCATAAGGTTCCTCAGTCCAATCTGCTTCTTCTGGATATCCCTTCCACTTGACCAGATATAAAACCCGTTTCCGTTCCTTGCTGTACTGGCTGCCCATGACTTCCTCAACTTCATAGCCTGTTTCGTACTCGTAGCCATCGACATCATAATCGAGCTCATTCTGCTCACTGGCTGAAGCAAGCTCGGGTGTAGGTCTAGTAGGGTTGGTGGCGAGTCGATAAGGTTCGATGAGAGATACATGGAAGGCATTGTGCATACGCCATTGATTCGGTAACTCAAGCTTGATAGCAGTGGGCGAAAGCTCCTTCGAGACCTTGAAGGGTCCATGAAGCTTCGCATCTAGTTTCCTAGATGGTCTTCGGGTTTTGAGGTTCTTCCCATTTTGCATAACTCGATCGCCAACCAAACACTTCGGAGGTTGCTTAGCACGCCGGTCATGGTACTTCCCCATTGTCCCCCGTACCTGATCTAAGCCTTTACGGCAGAGTGCATGCACGCTGCTCATCCAGTGAACGTAGTTCCATGATGCCGGATTCTTCGCTTCTGCTTCGATGGGCCAATTTGTTCGAGGATCAAATCGAAAGTTTGGAAGAACAGTGACATTCCCGTAGCGGTGGTGAGAGAGTTATTATAAGCATACTCTGCCATTGGTAACATCTCGGACCAATTGTCCTGCTCATAATTGCAGTTATTCCGCAGATAGCATTCCAGTGTTTGGTTGACTCTTTCCGTTTGCCCGTCCGTTTGAGGGTGGAATGGCAAAGACATCCTTAACCTAAGGTCAAGAGCTTCGACCAACGAGGACCAAAACGAGGAGGTGAACCTAGAGTCCCAATCTGACACTATGTTCGATGGTAGACCATGAAATCTCCATACTTCTTTCAAGAAGATTTTGACCAGATCTGTAGCTTTCTTCTCACCATCTTTTAATGGAATGAAGTGAGCCATTTTTGTAAATGGGTCAACGATTACCCATACTGATGAGCATCCGTCTGATACCGGTAATTCGATAATGAAGTCCATGGAAATCGAATCCCATGGTCGGTACGCTAATTGGAGGGGTTGTAGAAGACCGTAGTGAGCATGACAAGCTGCTGTGTTCTTTGGCCTTCAGGGCATGAGCGGACATAATCTTCGATGAATTTCTCCATTTCTGGCCAAAAGAAGTTTCGTCTGACCAGGTTGATTGTCTTATCCTGCCCCATGTGTCCAGCCACCTTCGAATCGTGCTCCGATTCCAATATCTGTTTCTTCAACTGCAGATCGTCTGGAATCCACAGTCTGCCTTTAAAATAAAGGGCTTTGTCTTCGAACGAGATGTCTGGGCTTGGGTTACCTTCCATAGCTCGGATGTACTCTCCTTGCCATGCAGCATCGTTATTAGCAGTGCTGACCACTGCTTCTAACAGCCATGAGTTGAACTTGACTACTGGAATTGCTCTCAACTTTGCAGAAGAAATCGCAATCGGTTCGCCTCATAACCTCATCGCCATTAATTGTACTGTTTCCCTTCAGAAGTTACCAACTGATCAGGTCTCAGAACACGGTGGATGGCTGATTTTCATTTTCTTCGGCACTACCTCCCCATTTTTAGGGCGGTACTCCGAACGCCTAATAATGCATCCGGTTTCCCATTTGCACTACCGGGTCGGTAGAATATTTTGAAATTATATCACGCCAACTCTTGAGCCCAGCGGGCTTGTCTCCGATTCAAGATCTTTGTAGTCGTAAATATTCGAGATTCTTGTGATCAGTGAAGACACTGATTGGGTGAGCTGCACCTTCGAGATAACGTCTCCATTCTTTGAATGCGGAACTATGGCGAGCATCTCTTTGTCATCGATTTCATTGTTGATCTCGCTTTATCTATCTTTCGAGAGTGGTAGGCTATAGGATGCAATCGTCCATCAATGACTTGGGAGAGTACTGCGCCGATTGCAAAATCGCTTGCATCAGTTTCAATTCCAACGGGCCAGACAGGCTCGAAGTGCCGTTGTATGGGTGCCTCGGTAAAGTACTTCTTTAGCGTATCGAAGGCTATTTGATTCTGCGGATTTGCTTTCCAATCAATCTTTTTCTTCGTTTTCTTGGTTAACTCCGTTAAGGGATGGCATATCTTTGAAAATCCTTCGATGAAGCGTCGATAGAATTGGCAAACCGAGGAAGACTGGACTCTTGACAGACTCTGGAATCTCCCATTTAAAATAGTATCAATCTTGTCTTCTGACATACTGACACCTTCTCGATATAGATACCCAAGGAACTCAACTTGCTTCTGGTGACATTCGCACTTATCGGGTGCTATAGCCGAGTTGTTTTCCTGTAATTGACGAAGGACTTCTCGAGTCAATCGCACATACTCTCTTCATTTTCGTATAGATGAGGATATCACCATATGGACTACTACTCCATGATCGATTAGATCTCGCAGGATCATGTTCATCATATCTTGGAATGTAGCTGGCGCGTTCGCCAATCCGAAGGGCATAACTAGGTATTCATAATGCCATATCTTGTACAAAATACTGATTTCCATTCGTCACCGGTTTAATTCGAATGCGGTTGTACCCTGCCTTCAAATCAATTTGGTGAAAATCTCGATCCAGCAACCCTGTCTCTAATTTGTTCATAAGCGGCAAGGATATCGGTTCATAATGTCACACAATTTGGATCTCTGTAGTCCACGCACAATCGTAAGCCTCATCTGTGTGGCTTTGGAACGAAGAGTATGGGTGCACCCACGGGTGACTTGCTAGGACAGATCTTTCCAGAATCAAGCATTTCCTTCAGATATTCTTTAAGGACCGAAAGCTCCTTCTCTGAGAGCGCGTAGATGGGACCCCACGGAGGTTGTTCTCCATCTTTCAAGTCAATGGCATGATCGTGGATCGATGAGGCGGAAGGCATTGGCGTGTCTCCGTTGATAATGTTTTGAAGTCTCTATATTGCCATGGAATTCGCTCTACCCAATTGATCTCAATTTCATGTGCCACGTTGACATGCATTGAACCAATAACCCCGATCCATTATGGGTCTGTTCCAAACTTCAGAATGGAATCGTCATACTCGATTGAGAATGAAGATACCGCAGCCTTTGTGCAATGTTGATGGCAGTGTTTCGACCTAAACTGGAGCTTGTCATTTTCTTCGGTAACTCCACTGAGTGCTCCATGCTTGACATCCACCAGTAAGGTAACATGATATCAGACGAATCCTCCATTGGACCAATTTCGAAGATTTCTTTGGTATAATGGGATTCATACCGCAGAGTAACGTGGAAGGTGTACTGCCAACCCACTCCTTCTGCTCTTTCGCCATTAAAGTTTTCGACTATCTTTGGTTCCGTTCAAGTCACTAATGGAACACCATGAGAATCGGCCCACTGCTTCGACATCATAGGTGTATTACACCCCGTATCCAAGAGAACCCTTACAGGGACATTCTTCGCGTCTCGAAAGCTTGCAAACATGCGAATTGTGGGTCTTGAACCTGTCTTAGGTTCAGGTGGTAATTGTTTGGATTTCTTGGGTACAGACTGAAGTGCGCTGGCCGCAGCCTTGCGTTTTCGATCTTTTCAGTTGACAACCATGGTGAACTGCGTTTCGTCACAGCTCAGGCCGCAATGGGTCGTGGTTGATGAATGAAGTTTGAATGAGTTTAATCAAGTTCGATGGTAATTGCTTGTCACTTGTCACAGTTGGATGCTATATGACCAGCATATTTGGGTATTGAACTCATCCTCAGGCACCCTTTCTTAAACAGCAGAAAAGAATGTATATTGAATATTGAAAGCTATAATACCGATGACCGCATTGGTAAAACCCAAAAGAAAACCCAAAAGAAATATGAATATCTGTACGCATAAAATCAAAAACCGGAGGTGTCTGTACCTCATATAAACCCATAGGAAAGACCGCAATCCCATAGAACAAAGGGAAGACAAAAGAAACTCGTTTCATCCATCCATTTCCATATCGTCGGAGTCAACCTCATAAAGCACTCGAGAGCTTGATGCTGCTGCTGGTTTCGTAATTCGGTCAGCCAGACTCCTCGGCTTGACCTTCGAAGATGAGGTGGTTACTTCTGGCGTCCAAGTTTCCTTTTAGGCTTCTTATCCTTCTTCTTCTTCTTACTGGAGGAGATTTTGAGGGCGTTCTTGCAGAATACCCATTGATGCTCCGAAGAACCGCAGCGCATGCACTTGTCACGCTTGGCTCTTGCTTCCAATATTGATTCCGGAATGCCTTTCAGGGCTTCGCCTTTGTCAGTATTGACTGTCTTAGGACCCTTCTTCTCCGTTCGAGGTTTCTTGGAGTCAGAACCTTTCTCAAAGTTCTTCTTTCCTTGATTCCCCTTATCATCTCCAACATCATCACGCTTCCTCTTATTGTTCTTTTTGTCTTTGGGTTTGTGATCGTTGTGCTGGTGCCTTTCTTGCAGGCGTCGCTCATATGCGCGGCTGACTTGTTTGAGCAGTAACTCGTATTCTGCGTTGTCGTTTGGTGTAATCTTCGAAAAGGATATTCGATCCTTGATTTCTTCGTTGAGTCCGCTGTGTAGAGCCTGTCGCCATGCAATCCCTGATAAACAGACATGGTAGTTCAAGTCCTCCATCTTTACGATGTAGTCTCGGATATCTCCTGTGTACTGCAATTTCTTCATTTTTTTGAGGCATTCTGTTTCTTCCTCTGGATCAATGAATTGTTCCTCCATAGCGCTGGTGAATGCAGACCACGTGTCAACCTGAAAATGCTTCCTAAGCTGTTTTTCTCAGTTGTTGTACCAGGCCAACGGTGTTTCTCGAAGGATACTTCCAACGAAGCTGATCATATTGTCGTCATTGTTATATTCGTCTTTGAAGTACCTGAGATAGCGATCCACTCCTGTAATCCTGTGGTGGTAGGATTCCGACCTGTCCGTTGGATCTCCCTTAAACTTGTCGGGAAGCTCGATCTTCTGCTTCTTCGCTGAATTCGTAGCTCTCGGTGGGTGAGGTGGTACTTGTGGTGGTAGCCCAGGCGGTAGTGCAGGTGGTTCACTATAGTCTGTTCCTCCTGGTGGTGGAAGTGGTGGGAGAACATCGTCTCCGCGATCAGAAGAGCTGGAGCTACTCGAGCTGGAGCTAGAAGACTCGGAGTCCCCTGGGGGGTCTCGTCCAACGCCTCCTGTGCCGTCTCCATTACCATTCGGTTCTGGAGTTACAGCCTCTTTGACCCAAACTTCAACCCCATCACTTACGGTATATCGAAGGCGGAATCCCTGCTCAACAGGCTTGGTATCCCCTTCCTTTGGTGTCAATACTGACCAGGCCAGTGAGCGTACTGATTTCTTCGTTCTCTCATCTGAGAGCTTCGTCCGCAAAGCTCTAGTGAATTCTCTGAATTTCCGCTCAAAGTCCTTCTTTATCTTTCACTCTGCCGCCTTCCTCTCCCGCTCTGGTTTGTCTGCCTATTTCTGTGCTTCCTCCTGTATCATTTTTACTTTCTGATGAGACTTGGCGTACAGCCCTGACATTCGTTCGCCATCTACTTTGGCTTTGAGCTGAATATTCGCCAGCTCTTGGGATTGGGTATGCACTTGGAGGGCAAGGCGTTCTTGGGCTTGTTCCCTGTTATCGAGCAGAGTTCAATGGGTTCCCCAGGCGTTTCCAGAACGTTGGATTGAATTGCTGAGGGCTGTCCGCAGCTCTTCGTAGTCTTCGGTGGATTGGGCCAGCATTAGAACAAAGGCTGCTTGGACGTTAGCCGTAAACACTTGGGATTGGATAACTATATCGGAATGCTTCTTGAGTTGAGCCCTTTCCATCCTTTCCACTCCCAGATTAACAGCATCGTATATCTCGTTTTGCCCAATGATGAGGCCTTCATAAGCTTGGGCCAATCCTGGGAGGGCCATCTGTATCTCGACATTTTTCCCCCTGGCTTCCTGAATGAGAGCGTCCATTCGACCGAGCTCCCCATTGATTTCATCCGAAAGCTCAATAACCCAGTCCAGAATATCGGTCCTTGTGATGGGCTGGTATTGTGTCACCTGCTTGTCCTTGTCACTGGATATGATCAAAGCATTTTCCCTTCAAACCACCGTGTAGGCGTCCGTCATGCTGGTGTCTGATCCGGTCCTTATAGGACGACGTAAAATTGCTCAACAGGGGTGGTGCAAAAGAAGAGGAATCGAGCTTCGGATTCTTGCTGCAGTTGTACCAACGGCTCGTAGTCTGGGGGAGAGGCGTACGTGATTAAGGACCAGCAACGTGGAAATAGGTAACGAAATAGGGGTGGTATTTCGTCCGAATTCATTTTCCAATTCCGATGGTAAATGGCTGTGACCATCGTCGATAGAGCGGCTGCTGCTCATCCGATTGTTGTGTGGGTTCCTCTGCAGTCGTGCTCGCAATAACACACTTCCTGATCTTCGCAATCTACGTGCAAGTCTTTGTATCCTGTCCAATGATCAGCAAAGACTGGATCGTCGATACCTAGACCTCCTCCTTGTCTGGCTGCGTCTGTCCAGTAGAGGTTCCACGGATACGGCGTAACAGGTGCATCCCAAAAGCAATCTTCGAGAGGTTCTTCTGTTTTGTTTAGCAGAGCGTCGATGCTATCGAAGAAGTTGAGAGGTTCTGGTTCTGCAAGCTGCGATGGGATTCCAGCTAAATCGAAGAAGTTGACTCAACAGTGGCAGTTGGAGTCGTATGGCATCAAGGTCGCTTGATATATGTGGGTAGAAAGAATACCTTCCTCGGAAGCGTTTCTTTGCTAACAATATAATGTAACAGCAGGAGTGTCACTCCAGGTTTACTCAGTCAAAGTAGTATCCGTACTTAATTCGAGACTTGTTTTGAAGGTAGGTTAGGAACTTCACTCAGGATGTGGAAATCACTAAAAGGTTCTGAACGAAAAGAATAGGCTTTCTCCAATCTGTATATTGTTAAGGCTTGTTCTCCTCACTGAGAAGGTTGATGCCTTTCTACCCTCGAAGAACCCAAGGTCTTTATACCTTCATCTTTGCTCTAACAAATACTTCAATCCACGCTTTTCTCTAGAGCTCCAGCACCGTGACCACCTTTGTACCAATGCCCGCTCCTTCGCAACTACCGTGGCCTCCATCTCTCGATCCTCTATCGTCTTTATCGTCGTCAGATTATAATCAGACCATCGGTATCCCTTATGACATCAAGCTCGCTGGCTTGTGCCTCCGGACCAGTGGTATCCTTTCGATCTGATGACCTCCAGACGAATAGGCCTCTTTCGATAGAGAGCAGCTTCGCTGTTCACAGGCGGCACATATTCTTAGGCCTCCGGCAGTCATCGGCTTTTGGCTGGCACCATACAGTTGATTGCCGGCTGTCCGTTTGTCGTGGGCGAGCGTCGGTTTCTTGGCCGATGCCATTCTGCTGTTTGTTGGCTGTCTGTTTGTTATCGGTGTTTCGGAGCAGAAGTGACCGCGGCCATTAACTAGCCGTCGATGCTTATCGATGGTGTGGGTGTTCGTTTGCTAGCCATCCGAAAAGATAGGCTCTGGCATCCCAGACGAGTGATAGCCAATGACATCTAATCAGGGAAATCGCGGGTGATTGTACATGACCCTGCTGCGAACTTGCTAGGTGTAATATACAATTTGTCTGGGGGTAGGAAATTGCAGGTTTGATGTCATGAAAGAATACTGGCAGTTTGAGCATGATCCAATTGCAACAAAGTTGTGGAAGAGTCGAAAGATAAAGGTTATGGTAGTTGGGAAAGCAATGGTTATTTGTTCAAAGGTGGTCTGAAAGTATTCAAAGGGCAGAAGCTCCAGAGTAATATATAGATAGAAGAAGGATTGGCAATGAACCATGGCAGTTTGAGAAAATTCTTGAACCAGTTTGATTTGTGGTGAACCGAATCCTGCCAAGACAATCACTCAAACCGTATTATGTCGATCCATAATGTCAAACAACAATAAGTCAGTCAGTTCTTGTCTGATCGGTTTCAATTTCTCTTTATCTTGTAGTTTACTTCATGTGCTACCCGATAGACAAGGATTCGGGGTGATTGGACCAGAACTGACTGAATGATTTTTGTTTGCACATGATGGTCCGTAAACCGATTTGTGATGCAATGGCAGAAATCCCCAATTCCCAGTTTAAACTTGCCCCCAATCCCTGCTCTGTTGGTTCTGTTATGAACTGGTTCAATTCATTACAAATACTTGTTAGAAGTATTTGATAGAAGGTGAAGAAAGAGGTATAAAGACCTCTGAATTCTTTGATAGCAGAAAGGCATTATCCTTTTCAGTGAAGTGAACAAATCTTAACAATATACTCATTGGAGAAAGTCTATTCATTTCATTTGGAATCTTTTAGTGATTTCCACATTGCAAGTGAAGCATTTAATCTTCCTCTCAAGCAGCACTGAATTCAGTACAGATGCTCTCTGACCAGGTATACCTGGAGTGATACTCTTGCAGTTATATTATATTGATATCAAAAAAAGGGTTTTGAGGAAGATATTCTTTCTTTCTACATTGATACATCATGTGGCTTTGATGCCATTCCACTCCAACTGCCACTGTCCAGTCAACTGCTTTGACATTGTTGGAATCCCCTCACTGATTGTGGAACAAGAATATTTCAACTTTTTCGATAGCATTTGCACTCTCCTATGTCAATCAATAGTACATCTTGAACATTGTATTGGCGATACACCTAATATGCCATATATATGTACCATCTACTGGCCAGATGTTGCCAGACATGGAGGAGGCCTAAGTATCAACAATCCAGTATTCACTGAGCATTGAATAAGGTTCAGAGGCTTATATAGTAATGATAAAGATCAGGAAGTCTGTTATTGCAATTTCAATGGTGGAAAAACCTACATAATAATCTGCAGACCAGTAGCCACCCCATTATCCATTTGTATAGCCATTTGCCACTGGAACTGGTGGATAATTTTGAACTCTGTATCACCTCTATTTTACTATCTATTCCCACCAAGCAGATCCATAGTACAAGGTACTTCTCATTCAAATTTCCAGCCATCAATACATCCCCAGTATGAAGCTACAATGCAATTTCTCACCTTTCAAAGCACCCCTGTTGAACAATTTTTCTTAATCAAATGATGGCAGAATCAAATACCAGTATGATGGACATCTACACAGGAGTTAGCAAGGAAATTGTGGTCATTCTGTCTAGTATTAAGGATAAGCATGTGATGCAATACCAGCCAATTAAGAAAAATAATATTTCAGATTGGATTATTGAGCTTTTGGATGGAATCAATGTAGAGCTCAGACAAATAGACAATCTGATTCAGGAAACAAGTGAGAAAATTTGGGACATTCATAAGCACTCCCGGAGAGGGTCCAGGCTTATAAATACCTCATTATTGGACAAAATGAAAATAGAATACCATATACCTAGGAGTGGAAAAGATAAAAAAGAAATAATTTAAGAAGCATTTTCATATATTTATTCAATTCCAAGTATTTCCATCCTATATTCAAGTGGCTTAGGTAATGATCAAGATCCAATCCACTAAAGCTTATGAGGAGTTGGGGTCAGCTTTCTGTAAGTAAATTCAATACTCTGGTCAAGCCTGAAAAATTCTTTCATCTCTGTTCGATAATCAGGAACAAACTTGAAACACACTTGCCATCCAAGTGCATATGTAATCCCAAGAGCTGGCAGGTGTTCAGATGAAACCCAAAGAAAATAGCAAATAGATATTATAACTATATGCCAGTTGTTGCATTGAGGCAAATCTGATACAACAGAAAGCATAGAAAAAGGCAGACAATGCAGAATGAAAGGGAAAAGCTGCTGGACAAGGGATACGAAAGAAATTTGAGTGGAAATTGAAAGAGTCGACAGAAGATTTGCAAACAAAGTACTTAGATGAACAAATGAATAAATCAGTACACTTTCTAGACAGGTCAGTGTTGATACTGATGAATATGGTTATTGAATCTGTTGACAAGAAATTCCACCTTTGATATGATTTATACAATGGTATTGGAATTGGCCACAAAGAGGCTGTAACTCTATAACTGAATAATCATGGAAACAATGTAGTAGATATTGGAGCAAACTCTGTAGGTGGCTCTGAGTTTTCTAGCTCCGACTTGAGTAGCTCCAGTTCTTCCGATAGTGGAGATGATATTCTTCTACCATGTCCACTACCTTAGAAGAACAGAATATACTGAACTGCCTGTACTACCACAACAGGTACTACCTGCACCACCAAGAACACGGAATCCCACCAAAAAACAAAAGATTAATGTTCTCCACAAGTTTAAGGGAGACCCAATATCCAAGATGGATTCCTACCACCGATAGATTACAGCAGTACATTACTATCTCACATACTTTAAGGACAATAACCAGAATAAATGTAAGAGTGAGTACACACGAGCATGGCTCTGTACTCAAAAGTCAGTTTCGATATAGTTGCACATGGAAATAAGTAATATTGTAGAGTAATTATCAAGTATGGTAGTAAGTAAGATAAATGCTTGAGTGCAATTGGCACTCCCACGCATTGACAATATCCTGGGCACTCACCCGGCCATCGGCTGGCTGCCATTTCATTATCCTCCTCTCCAGCTGCAGACCCCCTGGGCTGCTATACCCATACATGAAGAGAAGAAAAAAAGAAAAGATCCAAGCTCGTACGCCATTGTACAGCTTCATAAATCCCACTACTGATTGGTGCCGCTCAATAGGTGACTTCTCGGTGGATCTGGTGTACAGGGAAACTCCACCTCCAGTTGTAGGGTGTAAAAACCCATGCCGACCCCATTTGAACTGGGCCGAGATTCCACAAGAAGAGAAAGGAAAGAGAAATAAATAGAACAGAAGAAAACCTCCAAAATAACCCTGATTCCTCCAATTCTATCTCTTCAAAACCAAGGCCATTCCAGCAGCAGGCCTTGTGTCAAACTGACTTCTTCAGCAGGCTTCCAAGTCCACCTTCAGTTTATGGTTCCAAATATCCAACAGGACTTCTAGTTTCTCTGAATCAGAGTATTTAATCCCTATAGTGCTGGCTCGGTGGTGCTTCGAGAAGTAAATGCCCTTGGCTTCCACCGTCAATTCATCATTATAGATTGCGTCATTTGATGCACTTTTGATCAGGGATGCACTGGCCTCCCAAGAGTGCCCACATGGTATCATTCCCCAGCACTGAAATTCCACTGGCCTCCATGGAGGGTGCAGACGGAAGATTCAGTGGCTCTCAAATCCTTTCGCCACCTGTGAGAGCTCAGGCAGTCTTCAATGGTAACTGTTGATGCTTGCAAAAGGCTTATGACAAATTGAATTGTTTAAAGATGGCTCCTAGCCATCGATATTTCTCGTTTGTATATGATTTCTCCCATTGAATACATTTGTAAACATTTTCTCCATGGTTAGACCACCATGGCCAATAATCTATCTCTGCAGCATTCAACTAGCATAATTGCATTACCTACAGATCTTGATCATAGCTGCTGCTCATGAAAGATTTCAAATTGGTATGATTTCTCCAATTCCTTGTCTCCCTACATTTGTATATCAAAATACACAGCAGACCTTATTGTTGATACCCTTCGCACTCTGTGCTGATGATATATGTTTCACCAATTGATATCAGACTGACTCGTATATCGGTTATCCAGATTTGATATTCCATCGCCATCAGTCTCCAGATCCAATGGTGGTTGGTTGACTTGAGTTGGTGGTCAATTCCTATATGGGAACATATTCTCATCCGGAATCGTGCTTGCTAATGACATGCCCACAGAAGAGCCTGGCCAATTCTGGGGAATTGACGTCTTTCCTATATGTGTGTCTATCGCAGGCCAATACATGTCCTTATCACTCTTGCATGAAGTGTTTGATCTGCAGGACCGTATATTCTTCCTTTGTATTTCAGAGCTCCAAAGACGGCCTTCCATTGGTTCTCATCTTCAGGGGTGTTCGTGATGGGCGAGTTGACTCTCTTTGCATTCACGTTGATTGCCAATGTGTTGAAACACAAGGCCTTCTGAATTGCTAGTAGGAGATCATTGTATGGTTCAAGTAATATAGTAGTAACATCCTCAATTCGGTTCTATGTAGTTCATCACCACTATTGGTGGTGATGTCAATTGATTATTGTCAGGACTATGTTGAGGGCTCCTGGTTATTCATTTGCGCTACACGCTGAAGATATCTTTTGTTGATATAATCAATTCATCAGCATACCATACAAGATAATAGTTACTATGTGATTCGGTACTTTTGCCCTGTCAGCAACTTAAACTCTGAAGGCTCTATCACAGTAGTCTCATATGTCTATCATGGAGTTCAATTGGTTCACATTCCACACAGTTTCAAGTTGAGATTTTAATTGCTGATTTGGTTGGTTCTTGGCAGCTAGTATTGGATGCTGTTGACTCCATTGATACCGTTGGTTGCAGCTGATTGTGTATTGAATATATCTGGTGGCACTTCAAGTGATCAAGAAGAGCACCATAACTGGAGACTTTTCATTCACACCTAGGTGTACTTGCTGTTGATCTCATTGACTTCCTGGTGTACTTGATGTCTGTAGCATGATGGGTGCATTGCAGCAGTGGTGTGTCGTTCCAGCCCTTCTAGTGCCAAATTCATTTAAAGTAGAGGCTTCTCGGTTGTTGGAATGGTCATCCCCTTTTTCTTGAGGTTGGTGCTCCATCAACAACTAAATGCAGCCGGTGCATTGAGTTGACATTTTCAATTGCCATTATGGCTTCATACCTCTGTATCAGCACTCAATTGCGAATCACAGAGTATTGCTCATAATGTCAGTGTTTCCTCAAGAGTATCGTAGAATTACTTATTACCTTGTATATCTATATCAGTAAGAAAACTCTTGTCATCAATGTCAAGACAGTGCAGGATTACACTCTGTACTCGAGAAATCTGCATTCCGTGGCCTTCCTATGGCTCAATGAATACCATCCACCTAGCAGCCATTTCTCATTGATTCGCGATTGTGTGAATATTGAAAGCTCTGTACTCATTCAGGGTGTGAAGTGGCCATCCTTCTTCACAAGGCTATCTGTAGTGTTTGCGTTGTGTGACAGTGACGGTCATTCTCTTCTTTTTGAGATTGGTGCGTTTCAACAACTTGTGATTATGTAGATGTGTATGGTATCGAGTATTATATTGATATACTCATCAATCAGTTTATCAATTCGCTTATGAATTTTCATTGACTCTGGCACTTCGGTTGCCATAGCAAGTGCGATTCTCCTTGCGTACAATCTAATGTAAGAATTTCTTCTGTTGGTGGAAGTTCATATGAAACCTTGTATTTCCATTTACCCATGGACTATTACCGTCCTTCTCAGGGTGTGTGCAAATGGATTGCAGTCTATATTCGAACAACCTGCATATCATGGTCCTGCCATAAGTCTGTAAGTTCATTAATGGTTGGCTGATATACTTGCATGGTGGATGTGTCATGGGTACCTTCCCTTGAGACAATATTTGTATTGTCACCAGGGATGATGATGACTGGGTGAGCAATTGGCTAGATCCGTCCTGATATAGGCCTTTAGAGTTCTTAACTCAACCTCCAACAGGTTATAGATCGTGCATCGTCACTTGGACATTGCGGCAGGGGTATCATGGCCTCGGCCTTTCGAAATACTTCCACAAGTTATTGGTATTTGTCAGCCTCCATCGTCTGGAGGTATAATGTCAAGTGATCGTCTGTCCATCTATATATGTTAGTATTGTGCTTTCAACTTCATCTTGATAGAGGGTAAGGATTCCCAGCAGCCTGGAATAGAATGGATGGTACAAGAAAGAGCTATGCCCTGCTGTCCAGTAACTCCCTTTATGACTTGATGAGCTGGTAGCAGTCATTCCAACCCCACATTGTTGGTAACTCATGTGTTGCAACTACAGCTGCTGCTCCTGCTCGCTTGTCCAGCTCATGGGGCTGCTCCCACTTCAGGTGGTTGGTGCCTTGCATGCAAGCTCACAGCAACCCTTGTTCAATTGTCCAGCTCATATGGCGAAAGTCTCGACAACCTTGCTAGCAAATAGGTTACTGTATGCGGTGGCTCCTGGCATTTATTTCCTGGGGCTTATTCTCTTCACTGCCCTCCTGCAGCTGAAACTTTGTTTCCTATAGAGGTTCCGACATCACAATTGTGGCTGCTGGTGGCACCCCAGCTGGGGGTTTGGAGGGCCAAAAGTAAAATAATATATTGATCTCTGGATTACTTGCCCAGGCAAGCCCAGTGGCAGCTCATATGTTTCATCAACCAAAGGGTATCATGTCCAACTTCAATGACGTGTATCCTCCTTTATGCAGAAGGTTAACCATCTGCCCAATACTAATCAATGATATAGAAAAGAGGATGTATCCAATCCTGCTAGGTGATGCAATGACTTGATGTGCATCTGTTCCCACTTGGAGATCAAGTGACAGGAATGTGCATCCATTCCCGCTGGGAGATATGATGACTTGAAGGTGTGATTTTGTTTGTGTTTTGTAGAATCGCATAATGGAGTATCGGCTTGATCTGTTTGAAATTTGGAACATGCGGGGTTTAACTTCCCACTCTGCTGCTTCATGATCTGTGATTGCCGCTCCAATATCTAGGTCTTGCACTCTACCCATAGGCAGTCTTTTCTACATAAATGTACTTCCGTGCAATGCTGCAGCAGTCAGTTGGACCACTGATTTGTTGTAGATGTGTTTTGAAGCCTTCGCTGGGTTTGGAGAAAGGTAGTTGCCAAGTACACCTGCTTATTCAATGGTAAATCATGCAATGGTAGCTCTACCTGGTATTGGCTTGTCTTGGTTGTTGACCTCGCATTGGGCTCGGTGGCCAAATTGATCTCTTCAGCAGTAGAATCTATGAATCAATGCATTCAATGTAAATCTATCGAAGCCTCGCTAGCACTTTGAGTTTCTGGATGGATTGGTCATTCATTTGTATATGAATGCTTTTGGCAAATATAGGACTTCTAGGTGGTGTAACCATCGGGCCGGTAATGCATCTCAGTGCCGACTGACCTCCCAATGTATTTCCCAATCGTCACTACTACCATCAAAAATCTACATTGGGAATATTTGACAAATCTTTGTACTTCAAAGCCATGTGTTGAGATGTGTTGAGACCACAGTCGGTAATGCAACACTTGGGATCCATTGACCCCAAAGTTATCCTGAACCATCTCTCCGAATTGCCTTGGAATTGACTCTGCGGATATCAATCAACTCCAATCGATTGAATACTTCTCTCAAATCATCACCCCAGCGATGAAAATCTGCATGGTTCCGAATAGTAACATGTTGGAAAAGGGTATCATTAATCCGATGAATTCATATGTGTAAAGAATTGACGATTATGCTTGATTGAATGCCATCGATAAGATTCTGACTTGATTCGATTGTTTACCTATATGCGATCAATCTCAGTGAATGCATATCACGGTTTCTATTGCAATGCCATCATGGTAACAAATGTGTTTCTCGTGATTGATTGACCTCCAGAATTATCTCAATGTAATCTCTGCTGCAGTCAATCGACTCAATTAAAGAGTATACATATCCTGGGTTGTTCTTCTTGAGTAGCCATGAGACTTGATATAGGTGTATATAGTGATGTATCGCAACATGTATCGATCGTGGTTGGTGATTCAACTCTTTGAATCAATTGACCACCGAATCACCTCAGAATAGTCTCTGTAGTAGTCAATTGACTTGATTGACAGGTAAACCTATCCTGATTGATCAATCTTTCAATGATATTCATTGTAGGTCAAAAATAGAGATGTATTTGTCGAGTTCTCGGGGGTGCCAGTGGTGGCAAGTGACAAGTCCCTCGTGATTAATTCACTTCCGAAAAGAATTGGAATCGTCCACTTTCATTGACTTCGATTCATATCGGTTCTCTGTTCGTATGTCATTGCTTCTGGCAGACGTGTTTCGTGGACATTTCAAGTGGTATAGCAATCATTGTCAATGATACATCTTTTGTGGCTGACTGATTTCCGAATCATTTCCGAATTGTTTCTACCTTCATGAATCCACTCATTAAGATGGTTATTTAGCTTGAATTACCAACCTAGTAATGATTTTTGGTATAGATCTGACACATCAAAAAGAGTATTTACAAGTTCTGTAGGCAAAATCTATCCGATCTCTGAACAAGTGTTTATACTATATGGGTGAGTATGTCGGAGTATGGCTCCATACTCAAGAGTAAGAGTAGATATAATTGCAAATGAGAACAAGTGATTAAGTTGTGTAGTCAATAAGTATGATAGTAAGTAAAATGAATGCTGGAGTGCAATTAGCACTCCCATGCAGTGACTATATCCTGGGCACCTACCCGGCCATTGGCCAGCTGCTGTGACAATAACAATGACAAGATCATCGTTATTGGAGTTATCTTTTATGTAACAGCTTCAGCCGAGTTCAACAACTGAGAAACATAGCTTAGAAAGGATTTTCAAGTTGATATATGGTTGGTCTGTACCTGCAGTATGGAGGAAAGATATGTTGATATGGAGAAACAAAAAGAATATGTCCGAAAGATGAAATATTTGTTGAACATAATACATATACTGAACTACATCAAAAAGCTGGAGGGCCTGAACTATTGGCTCTACTTGTCTGAAATTGCCTTGCAAGAGTCTCTATATGGTGGACTCAAAGAAGAGATCAAGAATTGTATATCCTTTTCAAAGGTTACACCAAACAATGATACAAATTTTCAATGGCTGTTCAAAACAGTTGACTGTAGTGATTAAAAACATCTGCAAGATCAGACTAAGCACAATCACAACAATCACAAGTCCAAAGTCAAAATAGATAATTATAGAAAGTATAATGATCATGGTGATGATAAGGGAAATCAAGGAAAGAAGAACTTTGAAAAGATTCTGACTCCAAGAAACTTCAAACAGAGTAGAAGGATCCTAAGACAGTCAATACGGACAAAGGCAACAAACTGAAATATATTCTGGAATCTTTGTTGAAAGTATGAGCCAAGAACAATATGTGCAAACACACTGATTCCTTGAAGTATTGATAGGTATTCTATAAGAATACCATCAGAATTTCATGCAATAAGGAGAAGAAGAATAAAAAGCCTAAAAAGAAAACTTTGATACCAAAAGTAACCATGTTGTCTTAAAAGACCAAGTCCAGGGGTTTGGCTGAATGAATCAAAAAACCAATGGCAGCCTATATCTTGCAAGGACTGTGCAAGGTTGTCTTTAACCCAATGGAGATTTATGGCTGAAACAAGTCTCTTTTGTCTTTCCTTTGTTCAATTGGACAGCAGTCTTTTATATGAAATATTCAGGTACAGACACCTCCAGTTTTCAATATTTTTGGGTACAGATTTTCATATTTCTTTGGAAATATCTGGGAATATACATCTGTATTTCTTTTTAAATATTGCTAACACAGTCATTGGTATTGCTTATAAGTTTTTCAATATTCAATATACTGTCTTTTCAGCTGTTCAAAAAGGGAATTTGAGAATGAGGTCAATACTTAAAATGTGCTGGATATATATCATTCAAGGTTGACAAATAATGATCCACAACTATTCAACTTGATTATACTGATTCGAATCTCATTCACTTATGAATTTACAAATCCCAGTTGCCACAATCTGTTGTGGCCAGAGCTGTATTGAAAGGCAGTATATCATGATTGTTAACCTGAAAAATTGAAAACACAAGGCCACAGATCATTCACCTCGGCCTGTATCTATGAAACCAATGCAACAATTATTCTTTGAACCTAGGATGGATTCAAAAACCACAGTGTATATGTTTGCAAGCTTTCAAAGCAAGAAGAATATCCCTCTAAGAGTTCCCTTGAATACTGGATACTATACACCTATGATGTCCAAGCAGTTGGCTGATTCACAGGATGTTCCAGCAGTGACTGAAATGGAACCAAAGACAGTCAAAAACTTTTCTGGTGAAACATCAGTAAAAAATCCTAATTTCATTCAGTGCCTACATATATTCCCAATATACCCAACATACCCAACACAACTGGACCCATATATAGGTTACAACCGTGTGTAAACTTTCCATCTATGCACCTAGTTGTCACAACAATTGTCAATATTGGCCTTAGCCTTGCACTTTACAGAGTTATTTCTTTTTTCAATATCATTTTTCAATAAGTTTGGTTTAAATAGTATATATTAATCCATTTACAGATATCTCCTTCTACTGAGTACAACTCCTTTTGCTGATAGGGCAACTCCAGAAGTTGTATGACCCAAATTGAAAGTAGGCAAACTTAATCAACACAATACTGTGAATCGAATGGTGCTATTTACAGTCAATGTGCAAAAGAACAGCAGTACGTGAAACCACTCAAATACAGATGAAGTAGATGAAGGAAGAGAAGGTGGTGGCGGAGTTCTTTATAATTTACTTGCGGGGGCAACTCTAGGTGTTGTGCAATCAATGTTTGGAGTGTCCATACATAATCAACTTATTATGGTGAATCGAATGGCACAATTTATATCCTATTCACTGAAGAACTGCAATAGATAGAACTTGTCAAATACGAAAGAAACACGAGGAAAATGATGAGGAAGATGAGTGCAATCCTGTTGAGTTGTGGGGTGACTCTAGAAGCTGTGCAGCCAATAGCCAGAGTATCTGAGATTGTTAAACTAGATGAGATCAATTGAATGGCACAAATTACAATTGATTTGGAGTGGAACTGCAATAGTCGGAACCAATCAAATACAAGTGAAGCACCAGGTAGTGGTGGAGAAGTGCCATTCCATTCGCTTGTGGGGCATTTTTAGAAGTTGTGTAACCGATAGTTGGAGTAGCCAAACTCAATCAACACTATGTGGTGAATCAAATGGTGCTAGTCATGATCAATTTGGAGAAGGACGGCAACAGTTAGAACAGATTGAATATAGAAGAAAATGGAGGAGGTAGTGGCGTAGGTGTACTATCCCTTTCACTTGTAGGCTATCTCTAGGAATTGTATAACAGAAGGCAGAAATATCAGAGCTTAATAAATTGAATGCAGTAACTCGAATGGCACTAATCACAATCCAATTAGAGCGGAACTTCAATAGTCAGAACCCATCAAATTCAAGTAAAACAGGAGATAGTTGTGGTCCAGTAGTATTTCTTTTACTTGTGGGGCAACATTAGATGTTGTGCAACTAATAGCTGGTGTAGCCAAACTTGATCAGCTCAATACCCTAAATTGAATGGCGCTATTCAGAATCAATGCGGAAAAGAACTGCAATAGATAGAACCTAAGAAAGACAGGAAAATAAAGAGAAAGCAGATATGAAGAATGAATACAATTTGTTTTGTTGTGGGGCAACTCCAGGAGTTGTGCAACTGATGCCTGGAGCACCCATATATATTCAACTCAATACAGTGAAATGAATAGTGTTTTTCATGAATGTTTCAGAGAAGAACTGCAATAGTCAGAACCAATCAAATACAGGCAGAAGAGGAGGTAGTGGGGATAAAGAAGGAGTACTATTCCATTCGCTTGTAGGGTATTTCCAGGAGTCGTGTGACTGATGGCTGGAGTACTTGAGTTAATTCAACTCAACACAGTGATTTGAATAACACTATTCACAATCAATTTAGAGAAGAACTGCAATAGTTTGAACCGATCAAATCCAGGAAAAGAAGGAGCAGAATAATAATAAAGAGAATGAATGCAATTCCTATCACAGATGGAGAAACTCCAGGAGTTGTACGACAGATAAGCTTGATGAACTCAATATATCATAGGACCAAGAAAAAATCACTACAAAAGAACAGGGGTCATGGCAATTTGTGACAATGCTATGGGTTGACAAATAGTTGTACTGGCAACCATGCAAATTGTGTTTTGAAAAGTTTCTTCCACCACTTCCACTGTTGTATGGGTTATTCCCGATGCACCCAGCACAAACACTGCTTATGTAAGCATATATGGTATCAACATATGCTTTTCCTGATGCAGAGTAGAAGGAGTGGAATTGCAGTATACCTTCTCCATTACTCTGCAGTATGTATCTCAATATTTTAAAAAAAATCTTTGAAATCAATCCAATAGAGAATTTGTCTGACATTCTGTTATCTTGCTGGTGGATCATCAAACATAGAGTACTCACCAAATTTACAGAAGAAAATGATGAACTGCAGTTTATGACCAAATACTGCCAGCAACATTCCACAAAGACAGAGATAGTGGTCTGTCCAAACATATATGACGATTTGATTATCAAATACAGTACAGATCTCAAATGAATTGAAATTACTGTTTCAATATATATCAATATAGTATACAATATTGAAATCAATTGGGTAGAGTAAATTTCACAGTGGTACAGAGAATTTCAAATATTATACAACAGAAAAACTGCCAATACTCTTCCACTTCATCGATTCTACAAACATGCAATTGAATTTAAACATTGTAAGCCGCTTTCAAGAGTCACAACTATATGCTCTCACAGAAAAAGCTTTCGGTTCTTCAACAATGTCTGAAGGATATGCTGGATTCAAAAATAATTCATTATAGCAACTTTTTTGCTGATATACCTATACTCTGTCTTCTAAAATCCAACCGCAGAGGTGTATATATGTGTATGGATTATAGGGATTTCAATTGTTGGATAATTATGAACCACAATTTATTGCAACTCATGAATGAACTTGTTAACAGGGTTGCTGGATTGAGATTTTTTGTCAGGATTGATTTCAGGATAGGGTACGAGCATTTTCAAATTAAATCTGGTGATCAATTGAAAACTGCATTTCAAATGTAATATGGATACTATGAATACCTAGTTATACCCTTCAGATAGACATACACATCAGCTGTATTTCAAAATATAAAAAATGCAATCTTGCAAAATATAATCAATTATGGAGTAGTAGTCTATATAGAGAATTGGCTCCTCAATATAGAAAATGGAGAAGAGTGACTGTGATCAACTAGAGAAGTCCTTATCCAATTGTGGAAAAACAAATTAGCTATAGGACTTAATAAGTGCAAATGGCACCTGAAGCATGTTGAATTCCTTGCAGCGGTTAGGGGTTTTCCCTTATCATGCATATAAGGTACAGCAGGCATAGTCTCCCAGGCTCGCCATCCCACAATTGATGTCAGATGGAATGAGGATATACCCCTGAGGATGTCTACTGGTAAGTAAGCGGAAGGCTCAATATAGCCAGGTGAAATTCCTCTAATATTCCAAGCTTCTATACAGGGTCTCAGCAAAATGGGCTAGCTAACCCATACAGAGACAATACGCACACTCGATCTGACAGTAACTGAGGGGATGTTGCTTTTGGTACTGGCCAAGGCATGGGACATACCAAACCATACTGCCAAAGCAACGTGACTACCTCACAGGAACCTTCGGGTCAGCTGTGCATTACGAATCAGACCAGTGTTACTTCAAATCAAACCAATACTGGGATAAAAATGATACTCGGATCTGCACATAGCTTCCCGAAATAGTTGGATGAATGATATTATCTTAGTATGTAGGACTTTGCTCTTTTTTGAGTGAAATATTCAAAGGAGATAAGCTCTCAGCACCTCAGTAGTTGAATCTATCCAAAGCTATATGTGTTTTCATCTAGACTGTCGAACCCCAGCTCTGTTGCGTTTGTTATGCAATAACTGAGAGAGGGCACCCCCTTCGGGAAATATGGATAAGATCCTATGACACTAGGTATGTGGCAATGTATGGGTTTGTAGCTCATGAATTCTTTGATCACTATTTCACTCATGCAGAGGAAAGATAACTAATTCAAAGTAAGGGTCCAATATGTATGTCAGCAACGTCACCATAAATGCAGAACAACCTTTGGAATGCCTGGTAGAGGCTGATATCTCTACACGTTGTCAAACGGAACTCTCCACAACCAAATACCGAGATTGGCTCTGTGGCAACAATCGGTTGTTTTGTGAACACCCACTTCGATGGATTGAGTGTTAGTGAGATAGCACTTTATACACAAATCATAGTCATAGTGAAGTACCATTATGCCTTAGTAATATACCTCTGGCAGAAAATGCTTATCTATAAAAGACCACCTTAAACTCCTGTTGAAATAAAACAATCAAGCTCTAGCAGCAATCTACAGTCAGAACAACAACAGCGAAAAACCACCTGAAATATTATTAAGTTTTTAACCTCAAGAATATTCGATTATCTATGTCTCAATACACACGTGAAGATATCATCATCTACAAC
The DNA here is from genome assembly GCA_015178995.1 of Trichophaea hybrida. Taxonomy (NCBI): domain Eukaryota; kingdom Fungi; phylum Ascomycota; class Pezizomycetes; order Pezizales; family Pyronemataceae; genus Trichophaea; species Trichophaea hybrida. The sequence continues at coordinate 77,688 of WHVE01000314.1, read as the reverse complement.
GCCACCTGTCTACATCAGTACTGTCAAACCGAAGCCCACCTCAACTTCCTGTTTGAGTTTCAGCAATACATTAACTTTGTAGACGATTATTTCCACTTTTGCAAAACCGGCGATCATCCCTCGCAAGTATCTTACGATGAGTCTTCGGAAGCCTATCCCCATGACTTCTACGGTTTCTAGGACAGCGGCTGTACTCTTTGAATACCATTTTACTTCCATAAACTGCAAAGAATATAACAAACGACCATCGAAATACATTTCTTCAGTTTCGTCCTAGTTATCAAGGTCAGACTATATAGACACAATGTACAACGATATCGATCTGCCTCCATTCACACAGGAGCACCCCCGTCACAGTATGATATTTCGGGTGTTATCCAAAATATGAACTTCATGTGCTGTGAACTGTGTGAAACCAAAGCCTGCTGTGCTGCTAATATCAACAATGGCAACCAACGTTACACCTTGAACTGTTGCCCAGAATACTGTCCAAAATATTGGAACATCAAGTGTAAGAGTTGCCATCACATCCAACGATTAGCAATTACAGCACTAAACAGAGCAAAACTTTCGGGACTGTACACATTCCCATCTCGACAATTCCATAATGGCGACTCCCAGGAGCCAACTATACTTCGGAGCGTGACGATTGGCATCCATATCCACCGCAATCACCAAATCGACCGCATCAGCATCCAAGCCCTTACCAGAATGGATCCAGAGGATACAGGATCATTACCAGCAGTCACGACAGCAGTATCAAGAGATCACCAACCAGGAGGACACCAAGATGATTCAGAGAGTCCAAGCACAGGTGTTACGTCTAGATGAAGGGGTGAAGAACCTGATCGACTGCTGCAACAGTGAGAGGGAGGTGATCGAGGTCGAATTCGACGACATACGACGATACTCGGAAATCTTCGCCCAGCTGGTTGAAACCAACAGAATGCCAGGAGTTCAAGTGCTGGAGTGACACGACCAACAAATACAGGCACTTGATTTTGTGCTAAAAGACCCTAGCATGGGAATTGACGCCATTCAGGATCAGTCCCAGCAGATCATTACAGGAGCAACTGAAGAATTTACAAAACTGAAGGACAGAGTCGAAACCTGCAAAACAGAACAAAGTCCGCTATGGTTGAAGCAAACGGCACTAACAATTTCACACAACACCCTACTACAATGGTTAAACACGTTGGAAAAATTTGTAAGGCAAGAAGCACCTAACAAGGAGGATCTGCAAACCATAATAGCAAGCGCAAACAAAATTGCAGATCAAACCACCCGCTTGACAGAAGTGGTGGCAGAGGTCAAGCTGTCGGCTGAAACACCGGAAAGAAGAGGCCAAATCGAAATGGTGCAAGGATAGCAGTGAAGAATGGAGGAAAGAAAGAGGAGTGTGTCTCCTATAACAGACTCGGACATTGCACCTAGGACAGGACTCAGAGGGGGATCAGGAACAGTCGCAGGATTTACAGACCCTGAACCTGGACCAAGTGGAAACAGAGACCCTACACCATCACCAAGGGGCACCAGAGGAGACCCACCACCGCTGCCATCACCATCAAACCCTCCTAGTTTTTCAGGGTCTAGGAGACAAAGGTCAAGGTCGAGGACCCAAGCACAGGTATTAAGCAAAATAAGTGACTCCAGAATTAAGTCAACAGACCCTCCTGAGTTTTCGGGGTCAAGCACGGAGGATTTTGACGTCTGGGGAATGTATATCGAAACATACATTGCAGACCAACCACACTTATTTACTCTACCAGGAATTAAACTGCAGTATTGTACAGGTCAACTGGAGAAGCATGCATTGTCATGGCACATGCAGTGGGAAACAGAGGCTAGTGCCGGAAAGCATGAGCGGAGCTGGTCAGCATATTGGGTGGCAATATTTGCCAGGTTCCACAATCAGTTCCAACAAGAAACAGCATACAAAGCCATCATGGAAGTACAATATACCTGAAATATTCAAGATATGATGATGGTATACGACACCCTGAATGTAAAAGCAGGAATTATGGGAATAGTCTACCGAACAATGTTGATGAAAGGGCTACCACCACATATTTTCAAACAGCTAGCAACGGTCAACCCTGCAGATAAAATAGACGAAGAACTCAGGGACCTCATCATATATACCCGAAAGAATATAAAAGTAGCGCAAGCCATGGAAAAGAATTTCGGAATCATGAACGGACCCTCAAAATCAACATGACGGATTTCCGAGTGAGGTGCTATTGAGAAAAAACAGGCATTTAAATGACCGCCTAGATTTGAAAATAGCAGACAGCAATGGAGAACGAATAGGACTAAGAATAGACAAAAGGAAACACCACAAGGCTTCAAGAGTCCAGAAGGAAAAACCTATTCTCAAATGATAGACGGAGTTCCCAGGGAAGAAATACAGAGAAGAAGGGAAGCAAAAGAATGTTTGAGATGTGCTTGGCCCTCAGATCGGAAAGGAGCCCATGGAACGATGAAATGTTTTCAAAGCATCAACGTCACAAGTGGAATGGCGGACTTTGGAAAACCTAAGACCTACCAAAAGTTGAATGTAGGAGGATTCAATCAATTGGAGGATGACCCAATTGACCATTATGAAATTGAAAGCGATCAAGAAAAAGAGGCTCAAGTACAAACCTTGGAAGGGGTATTACCAACTGATCAACACAGTGAAGATATAACAGAATGTCGGTGGAATTGACAGGAGAATTCTTTGGACTAATAATTAGGAAATGAGAAGTCCCAAGCAATCAAGCGAAGGATTATCGCAATTAGGCGGAAGAAAGCCTTTATATACCTACCAGTCGCAACCTTGAAGATTCCAGGAGAGATGAAACCACTGGTCGGTAGTTGCACATTTGAATACAGGTACAAAACCCCCCGATTCCTTACAAGGACCTAATACGGCCCAGCCATTGACAAAATGATGGCTACAAAACGCACACAACACCCGATGAAAGAAGGTACCTCAAGCAAGCGACAAAACATAAGCAACAACTTCGTCTTTTACGAAGTAATAAAGTCATACAAAATACCACAAACAAAGATCGGCAAAAGACCGAACTATAAGTTTTTTATAGATTATGATGATAGCACGGGAAAAAGCAAGCAATTTCCTGTTCGCGCAATATAGCATTCAGAATCTACATCGTTTACAATATCACCAGAAACTGCAAAAGAATTCAAAATACCAGTGGTGAAAAGAAAAAACGCAATTGGAGCAAAAGCTTTTGGGCGAAATAAGGTAAATCTCCCACAATTATATACTATTCCACTAGCTTCAGCATTTGGAAATCATCGACCACTTGAAACTTGCGAAGTTGTAAAAATGCAAGCAAGCTATGATGATTTAATACCAGGGTGGTTTCTGGAGAAACATTAAGCACAAGGAACAACCTACAGACACCTTCATTGTACAGAACGCGATAGTAGATGCTGTTGACTCGGCAAGCAAAATCCACAATGGGAAATCATTTGTGATGATAAAGTGGTGTTTTGGAATGATGCAATCATTATTGAATCAGTAATAGTTGGTGCAACAAAACAACTAGCCGAAAATCTTCCACCACGGTATCACAACTGTCTTCTCTTGTTCGAACCACATGAATTCAAGAAACTGCCAAAGCATGGACCTCATGATCACGAAATAAACTTGAAAACAATAGATGAATACGTAAAAGTAAGATCTATTTATCAACATTCAAGAGAAGAAAAAAGGCTACTTGAAGAATACATCTTCAAAATGATAAAAGAAGGGAAAACACAACCATCTCAAGGACAAGCAGGCAGCCCTATTGTATTTGTTTCAAAACCCAATGGCCGTGGTCTGCGTCTTTGTGTAAACTATCAACGTCTCAACAATTTAACAATCATGGACAAAACAGTCCCACCATTAATAGACGTATTACAAAATAGAATGGAAGGAGCTAAGTATATAACCAAACTTGATATGAAGTCAGGATATCATTTTATTCAAATGGCAAAAGGACACAAATGGAAAACAGCCTTTAGAACAAAGTTTGGTTCTTACGAATATACAGTAATGCCATTTGGATAAACATATGCACCAGCAACTGTTCAGAGATGGATGAACGGAATTCTGCAATCATTCATAGGAACAGATGACAATGTTACAGTCTGTTATATTGATGATGTCATGATAGCTACGAAAGGAAACAAGGAGGAACATCACGAGTATGTTGGAAAAATACTGCAAGTCCTCCAAGACAACAAATTGGTGGTTGAAATCGACAAGTACAAATTCGATCAACAAGAAGTTGAGTTCGTAGGTTTCTTGGTCAGCGGAAAAGGGCTTGAAATGGCACCAAGCAGGAGCACCGCAGTAACCAGTTCGCCAATGCCAAAAACACAAAAAGAAGTTCAAATTATATTAGAACTCTGGAACTTTTACCAATGATTTATCAAAGGATATGCTGGAATGGTCACACCTATCACAGATATGTTCAAGGGAGATGGAAAAAACTTGGTTTTTGGAGAAGCTGAGAAAGCGGTATATTACACAATATGTATACTATTATCTCAGGAAAACACTCCTATCCTCAGACATTTCGAAGAAGATAGACTTGCAATAATAGAAACCTATGCATCAGACTACACAATGGGCACAGTTCTATCACAGAAATTCAATGACGGCAAGCTACACCCGGTAGCCTTGATATCTAAGAAGTTCTCACCAGCCAAAATCAACTATCAGATATATGACAAAGAAATATTAGCCATTGTATACGCAATGAAACAATGGTGATGCTCTCTACAAGCAGCAATTTATACGACAATTATATACTCTGACCATATGAATCTACAATATTTCACCAAGACCAACCAATAAAATTGGCAACAAGCCAGATGGGCCCAGACACTACAGAAATACAACTTCAAGATAGTTGATTGATAAGGTTCACAAAACGGAAAAGCTGATACATTATCATGATGTCCGGAGTTCATCACTATAGAGAGGGGTACAGTTTCAACGAATAACAAACCTCTACTACAACCCAAGTATTGGACAAGCATAGGGACGTTATGTTTCGAAGGCAACGAAGAAGAAATAGTTTGACCAGGTTTCTCAATAATGAAATTAACAACAGCGATACAAAAGCAATGGAAGAAAGAAATTGAGAAAGATAAAGAATATCAAGCAATACAAAAAATGGTAGAGAGCAAAGGCAACACAGATGAAAGGTTGGAAATAGTTGAGAACGGAATATTAGTATGGAAAGGAAGTCTTTATGTGCCAAAAGATTTTCGGAAAGAAGTATCAAAACGGGAATATGACTTAACGTTAGCAGGGCATTTTGGAAGACAAAGAACAATGGAACTGATTTCCAGGAACTTCTACTGGCCTAAGCCGGAAGACGACATTAGGGCTTACTGCAACCACTGTGACGCATGTCAAAGAATGAAAAGCCCACGACATGCTAAACACGGTTCATTTCACCCACTCAAATTACCATCAACACCATGAACATACATATTGGTAGACTTCGTTACTGACTTACCCAAGTCAAACGGAAATAAAAATATAATGGTAGTAGTTGATAGGTTTACCAAAATGGCACATTTTATACCAACGGCAAAAAGAGAATCTCCAATAGTGGCTAGATTGATCCTGGAGAACGTTTGGAAACATCATGGACTACCTTTAAGCGTGGTATCCGACAGAGACAAAGTATTCACTGGATATTTCATCGCAGACCTATATCAGTTCTTAGAAATCAAGCTATCCATATCGAGAGCTTTTCATCCACAAACAGATGGACAAACAGAACGACTGAACCAAACCATCAAACTCTTTCAACGGACCTATTGCAACTACGCGCAAGGCAATTGGTCTGAAATGCTGGCAATGGCAGAGTACACACACGATAATTCAAAACATGTCACCACAAAAATAACACCATTCTATGTTAACTATAGTTACAAACCACGCATCAACTGGCTTACAGAAGTCCAATTCAATGATCCTGCCATGGAACTATACACTCATTATATTGTGGATGTATATTGAAATTTGGAAAGTCAACTAGACAAGTCAGGAAAGAAAATAGGAGAATACTATGACAGAAAAAGAAAACTAGCTTCACAATACAAAGTCGACGACAGGGTAATACTAGATAGAAGAAACATTAGCACAAATAGACAGTGTCAAAAACTCAAAGATAAACTTTACGGACCTTTCCAAATCACCAAAGTAGAAAGTAATATAAGATGGTGTCACCTGAAGTTCCCAGACACTTGGAAGATACACCCCGCATTCCACGTATCCCTGCTGGAACCATACAGAGGAAAGATTAAAGAAAGAGTTATACACCCGGTTGAGGCAAACAATGAAGGATGGACACCAGAAGCTATAATCGCAAGTGGACCCACAGACAATGACCACGGAAAGCACGTCTTTGTAACTCAATGGGAAAACTATACCCACAATGAAAGCACCTGGGAGTCCTACAATCATCTTCAAGAGGTTGCACGCGAACTGATAAACAACTACTACGAAACACATCCTGAAATGGAGAAAGACAAGAAACAGAAAAAATCAGATAACAAAGCACGGAAGAGAAAGACATAGGAAAAGATTCTTTTTCTTATGTTAAACTCAAACCACACTGATTTTAGCAGAGGTTATTTTTATATTAATTTTTAATTTTTATATACCAAACACAAGGATTAGCTATATCTATAATATACACTGTCCGAGTGGTATCGATTGCAAAATCACTTCTGAAGTTGGAGTACGCTGTTGAGGTCACCAGAGCTTGAGCGGAGGGTCATGTTAGGGGTTTTCCTTATCATGTGTATGAGGTACATCAGGCATGATCTCCCAGGCTCGCTATCTGACAACTGAGGTCCGATGGAATGAAGATACAGCCCTGAGGATTTCTACTGGTGAGTAAGCGGAAGGCTCAACATAGGCGAGTGAAATTCCCCTAATATTCCAAGCCTCTATACTGGGTCTCAGCAAAATGGGCTAGCTGACCCATGCGGAAAGATTCGCACACTGGATCCAACAGTAACTGAGGGGATGTTCCTTTCGGTGGTGGACAAGGCATGGGACATACCAAACCATACTGCCAAAGCAATATAACTGCCTCGCAGGAAATTTCGGGTTAGCTGTGCGTTACGAATCAGACCAGTGTTACTTCATATCAAACTAATACTGGGATAAAAACTTTACTCGGATCTGCACACAGCTCTCCAGGATGGTTGGATAAACGATATTATCTTAGGATGCGGGACTTTGCTATCTCTTGAGTGATATATTTCAAGGAGATAAGCTAACTATGCCCCGGTAGTTGACTCTATCTAAAAGGATAAGTGTTCAGATCTAGACTGTCGAACCCCAGCTCTGATGCATTTGCTACCCAACAACTGAGTGAGGGCACCGCCTTCGGAGAATACGGATGAGACCCGATGACACTACGTACGTGGCAAAGTATGGGTTCGTATCTGAATAAATCTTGGATCACCATTCCACTCATGCAGAAGAACGATAACCAATATGAAGTAATGGTCCGATATCTATGTCAGCAACATCACCATAAACACAGGATAACCTTTGGGATGCCTGGTAGAAGCTTATGCCTCTACACATTGTCAAACGGAACTGTCCCCAACCAACTACTGAGATCGGCTCTGTGGCAACGATCGGTGGTTTTGTGAACACCCACTTTGGGGGATTGAGTGTTAGTGGGATAGTACTATACACACACATCATAGTCATAGACAAGTACCATCATGCCTTACTAATATACCTCTGGCAGAAAATGCTCATCAATAAAAGACCACCTTAAACTCCTGTTTAAACCAAATGATCAAGCTCTAGCAGCAATTCACAGTCAGAACAACAACAGCGGAAAATCACCTGAAATATTATTAAGTTTTCACCTTAAGATTATTCTATTATCTATGTCTCAATACGCACGTGAAGATATCATTGTCTCCAACACCACCTATCTACATCAGCACTGTCAAACCGAAGCCCACCTTGATTTCCTGTTCGAGTTTCTGCAATACAACAACCTTGTAGACGATTATTTCCACTTTTGCGAAACCGGCGAGTATCCCTGACAAGTATCATACGACGAGTCTTCGGAAGACTACCTCCAAGACTTCCACGATTTTCCGGATAGTGGCTGTACCCTGCGAATGCCAGTATACCTCCATACACTGCAAAGACTAGGACAAACTACCATCGAAATACATTTCTTCAGTTTCATCCTAGTTATCAAGGTCAGACTATATTGACACCGAGTACGAAGATATCGATCTGCCTCCACCCATGCAGGAATACCCCCATAACAGCATCCACAACAATAGATTTTTGTTAATTAAGGTTATTGAATGTGCTCCAACCATGAAGGCTAGAACACAATATGGGGGTTGGCAAGAATGGGCTTTTGAGTTGCATCATTGCAACAATGTCCTGAAGCATTTGATCATTTAATGAACAAGTTTCAGTTGTACTTCATTTCTGTGAATTCTCCATGCTACTTCCGTCAATACTTGGGTGATGTCAAATACCATAGGCTCAAATAAAGTTGTAACACCATTTGAAGCAAAAAACAATTGTCTTGTCCTTGTTGAAATGTTTGAAATATACCTTCATTGGGTTTATTCAAACCCGATTTCTTCTGTATGGCCATTTCTTACACTGTCTTAATTGTTCAATCTCACAATTGTGGCCTTTCTCGACTTGCTCAAATTGATAAAGCTGTTCATTTCGATCCAACTGAATATTTATGCTTATAATAATAATTTTTGTACACACATGATATGTCCTTATGATTCTTACAACTTGTCATCACTATTGGTCCTGGCAAATAGTTTTGAAAAAAACCTTGAATTTTATATGGTACTTACTGACCAATAACAATGACAATATGAAAGATCACAAGTGTCAGTGCAACAATTGTGAAAATGAAATCAAATGATCACAACAACCAAAGACCTTATTCCAAAGAGCAAAATAAGTGTTGCCTCTGCATTATATATATTCCCTCTGTCAGATACTCACACTCGCTCTTACTCACCAGTCTTTGGGGCCTGATATGTTCAAGTCCAAGCTCTCATAATCCTGTAATCTGACTTTTGGTGTCCGCAACATTGAAATTGTCATTGCAATTGTAGTTGATGTTGTTGGTATTGGTGTTGGTGGTGCAGGTATTGCTGACATCAACTGTACTGGAGATCATATCATGTTGCACATGATATATCAGGAGTGCAGATTAGGCAGCTTCATCTTCAGCCGCCATATAATGAAATATTTTGTCAGAAAAATCAGCAAGCTCTGCAGGGACATACGACAGATACTGCTCCTTGTGTACTCCCTGGTCATTGTACGGCATTGATGAATTCATCCCAACAACTTCTGCCCATCTCTGGCTTTGACAAATCATCATTTTGGCAACATTGATTGTTTTTTTGCACCAGGGGGGTGGAACAAAGGAATTCGGCTTCATGATAATGAAATACATCTATGCAGTGACAGTGAGTATTCATAATCCAATATGATTGAATATGATCTCATGATGTTTACCTCTACCAGTGCAAAACTCAGCTGGTGCCTGGTATTTCCTGGTATTCAATGCTCCAAGGCAATGGTGAATTGCGGTCGCAGCGAGTACAATAAACATCCAATTGATCATATCAATCATTCCATGGTCTTTCATTGCCAATTGTCTTACTCTCATAATGTATATCTTGTAAAGTTGGTCCATGATTTTGGTTGCCACGAAAGGATACTTGTAATTCTAAAGGAATTCATCAGTTGACACATTTTGACATTGTTTAAAGACATACCATTCATGTCCACGCAGTGTATATAAATCAGTCTCGATCAAGGAGGTATACAACAAATTGTTTGTCTCCATCCTGGTTTATCGTTCTGAAGCCTTACAAGGAATCCACTTTCTCATCGCACATATATATCATTGCCGAGCATGAGGGGGTAGTCGTGCCAAGAGCGTCAATATCTTGTCTGACTAGAATAATGGTAGAGAGAATGTTATGAATATCATCACAATGTATGCCTGAGTAGGGTCAGTGTGTTTCATTGCCGGATCAACTTTTATGATATAATGATACCACCACATGTGGATCTGGGCAGTCTTGACAGCATTGATGGCGAAAGGGTTACTGAACATTGCATATCTGCCGGCAATGGATCCCACTTCAGCAAAACCAAATATTGTGATATCCATAAGCATCCGTTGGATATCTTATTCTGCTCCCAAAATTTGTCCTTTCACCTCATCAATAGATTCCAATGGAGTAAGCTCCTGCCAAAGCTTAATCCAGTCCGCATAGTGCTCACCCCTGTCCTTACGTTTCATGCGGTATAACTATGATTGCAAGGTGAAAATAGTCATCTCATTATCAGAGTCCTTATCATTTTACAAAAAATCTTTGAGGTTCTTTCCTCTTTGTCATGATTAATATTATTTTGAATATGGACCTCTCGTTGACTTGGGGTATGAGGTTGAGTGCAAGCAGCAGTTAGTTGGCAAAATGTAGAGCACTTTCTGGAACATCATTGAGAGGTGAATGGAATATTTTGATCATTTAGGCACCGATGATTCTACAAATCACGAATTTCCAAAAGCTCATGGTAGGGATCATTATTTTGTCTGGATGGTAGATGTGTTTAAGTTGATGGAAGACGAGAATGCTTGTTCCTACGAGTCATGTGATTAGACAGGAGAGTGTGATAATGAATGAATGAATAAAATATAACAAGCACAAATGAAACAAGAGAGTGAGTATATGAAAACTGTAAAAGCGAAGACAATAATAGGTGTCGGATGGACTTTCTTTATTGTAGATCAACCAATATGGTGGATGGAGCAACCTGTCCCACTTACCCCATGATATTGGCCACACCCATCAGAAGTCATACCATGACTTGAAACGAGAATAGTCAACAGAATTGTCATTTGTATAAAATGCAGAAATATTCACCAAATCATTGGACTGCATACTGCTGACCAGATTAGGGTCGAAACACTGGAGGAGCAATAGATTTGGTGTAAATATATGGTATGGACAATGGAGTGTAGTGTATATTTATGGTATAGATGATAAAATTTGTCATTCTGACAACAAAAATGGAATTTGAAATGTGCATTAGTACTTGCGCACATTGGCAAGATAGTTCGAAATAGCAATCATAGTATGAACCTCAATTAGTGTCTGAAATTGCATTGGGTGTAGTGCAATCACAAAATTATGGACACCAACAATGGATATATCCTGGAGTATTCAAGCTTACGATGGAATATGTCAGGTGACGATGAATATTGTAATTCAAACTACGCAAATACAATAAAAGAATTCCTATTCTGTGATTACCCAATTACCCCAAATAATCTCAAGCAAAAACCAAACAAAAAGTTAACAAATCCCAAGCAATAACCAAGCAAATTATAATCTGAACGAAAATGCATTGCCATTCAAATTCTGAAGCCAATTGCAAATGACAATTTCTGTTGTTTCCGTTTTTCTTTCACTTTTCATTAGGCTGCAGATGGGCTTCTGATCCTGAAGATAGAGGGTTGATTAAATACTTATAGTCGTACAACCAATTGACGCTTTCCTCTTCCAGATTCAGGCATACATAGTTGTCACTCCAAATGGCGTAACCACTGTTCTGAATAATTGTCAAATATTGATTTTGATGAACAAGTCTTGTCTGAATGAGTATAGCCCTAGCCATGACATTTACTAGGCACAATGGAAGGTTGCAAGGTCCGAGACTGGAAGATGCCAATGAATCGTTCAATGCTTAGCCGATGTTGTTGATCATCTCCTTCTCCTGTGGAAGGATTTTGTTGAATGGCAGGTATGACCTCTGTGCAGGTATTGAAGTATTCAGAATCTGGTCATTTTGCAGTAGAATGCAATGATGTGTTTGGACTTCCCAATTGGTGATTGATCAAAGCCATGCAAGTATTGTGTTGTTGTTAAATATGGGATCCACATCTGCAACTTGCAGTCCTTCATCATTGCCTGGCTCATATATGACATCCCAAAATTCTTGGATTCTCTATAAAAGCTCAGGCATCTCTTCATTCACTGTGTTTGGAACAGCCATTACAGTAGCCTTGAAGATGCTCATAAGCATCGTAAACAATGAAACGTCACTCGTATTGGGCCATTGCCATCAGACATTCTTTTCTACATCATATTTCTGTGCCATGACAGAATGCATATATTCACTGGTATAACTGAACACTTCCTCATCAGGAGGGGTCACCAGATGTCAATGTTTCATTAGTGATATGTCCTCATTACCATCTGCTGTTCAGTTTCGAAAAATTCATTATGATGACACAGAACATACTTGATTTGATGTTTCACTTTCTCTTTGGTGTATTCTGCACTGGCAATCTGCCCTTCCTCCTCCTGATGGCCATTTCTGCAAGGTCATCAATGGTGATTTTGCATTGTCTTCCATTGATATTATTGGTACTAGAATCTGCTTCCCATTGAAGAAATTGCACTTATTGACCAGCTAAGTTGAGGATTGAATTGATGCATTGTTTGATCATGCCATCCCTTTTGGTTTTGCTTGCAATCCTATTGTTACAGATTTCAAGGCTCGAAGTGATGCTAGGAGTCAACTCACTGATGTCATTGGGCTTCTTGCCTGTGGTTCCCTTGTCTTTGTAGAGCCCCAATTCTTCCAATATCCGATTACATTCCCCAATACTCTTTTCCACAGCCCATACATTGAAGTGTTGAATTGGCATCTGGGCAAAGTCAGAAGGTCTGATCACAAAGTTCATCGTTCGATTAGGGCAAAAGAATTTATATTGTGGATGGATAGTTAATTTATACAAAACAATAGAGATAGATTTCAAGGGTTCCAAAGATGAAATTGAATGATGGCAATATGAACTTGAAAGGAAATGAGGATAATGATTATATAGAAGAATACAGACGCAAAGGTGATGAGAAGCAGAATGGAGGGTGGACGGAAAATGGGAGTATTATATAGTTATTTTCCCTCACCCCATAGTGATCAAGCTGACTAGGTCAAGTGGACTTCTGGAATCCCTGTCTGTGATGGCAAAGAATTGAGGCAATTTCTACGTTCTAATACTAATTTAGATGTGCCAAACATTCAAATTGGTATCTCATCAATGAATATTCAATTCTTGGACATCTACCTCCCCACCATGCACCTGACTATGATTCTGCCCCATGATAACATAAAGCCTACTCAGTCAAGTTGAAACCCATTTGCCATGAGTTTGGGTCAGGTACGAAATGCAGTATACAGGTAACAATTACATAGAGTCACACCACGGATTTCAGTATTGAGAAGATTGTTGTGATGCGCAAAATCAACATCCATCATATCCCAGGCATTGGTACTGACATCCAAGTTGTGATAACTGTGAGGGAATTGATAATTGTACTCAGCTGATGAAGATGAAGCCATAGTGCAATAGAACCTCTTGCATCAAAAAAAGGAAACATGAGATTATGGATTTTGCCCGATATCTCCACCCAAAAGAAACACTAATTTTATCTCATACACATCTTGTCTTTAAAACAACCGAAATATACATTCAATTAATTCGATTAATTGTACACTTTGCAATTATTGCAATAAATTTTACCATTAGACTGGTGTATATATCATTCACCTCTGATGTTGTCATTCAAACAGGGTAAATTACATGCCTTAGAAGCAGATTCCAAATAAAGGATACACAATTACCACTGTTTATAATATCCTACTTTCAGACAATTGCTCTCCATAGCCAAATGACTGATTCCAATAATCCGACAATAATTCTACAAGTAAGGACGATGACAATGGCGATGGCTATGCAGATTGACTACAACCAACTTTCGAGTCGAATATACTACAATTGCAGATATTGGACTTGTGTGCAGCCGGCAAGGCAATAGATGGTGATTTCCACACTTTGGACAACAATATCGACCAATGGGCACCGTTTTCTTGTCAGCAGGAACATCATTTGGCACACTGGTGTGTCTAGTACAAACTGAGTAGGGCTGCCATTGGTAAGCTGCTGAATCTTCAGGGAGTAAAAACAAGCTTCACATCTGCATATACTCCATACACAAAAATCGATGAAATGATCTTTTTGCTTAGAATTGACTTATGGAAATCGGGTAAAATTAGTTATGAAGGTTGAATAGATTCAGATGCGCTATACAATAATGAAAAGATGCGTTTTGATCATCATGACTCTGTTGACTGGATAGAATTTCTACTTACAGAATTTGCATTGAAAGAACATATGGTATATACACCGATCAAGAATTATAATGAACTGTAGGAGAAACTATACTGAAGTTCACATATGCGATTGGTGGTGGAATGAGCAGGTATGTGTTTTTATTTCATATATACTTTATTATAATTGAACGTTCTTCATAGTTGAAAATGCCTGTTGCCTCCACTATTGTTCTGATCTTTGGTAGCTCTGATGAAATGCATTTGACTATCTATTCTGGCAATAATAAGAAATAGCAAATCTATAACAGTCTAGGAAATATTAATTTGAGGATTGGATCAAAGCCCTTGAGCCTTGCCAGTATCATTGTTGCCCTGCTTGTTGTACCTCCAAAGCATCATCTCCATTGTCATGGAAAACCAACCACCATCAAACAGCAACAAGAATACAATCAGAAAGTGCTTTGATGGGTTTTTGAAATAATCGTTCATCCTCTTGATACTGTTTTTAAGAAATGAGAACCCATATTCTGTGCTGATGCAAAAATGCAACAATGCTTTCCAATCATCTATGCTTGGATAGCTAATTACATTGAAAATATTCACCTCCATACAACTAAACAGCCAGGTTGCCCAGTATATGAAGCCACAAAATTATAGTTTGGAGGGAACAATCAATCTACCTGGCCAAGCTGTAATTATCGACTATACTTCCAAAAGATGATTCAACCCACTGAATTCAATTATATAGACTAAAACCTTGCACATGATTAGCTTATGGAAAGACCTGTAGTGATGACGAAAGCCATCTTTCGGAAAATGAAATACATATCTTTTCATTTATTGATTGTGCGTGATTTTCTACACACTATCCATCACGGTATTCTCAAGCATTGGATAGAGTGAATAGTGCCATTTATGAACATTTACAAATGAATTGACTGATTGAATGATTGGGCAATGATGCCTTATTATCCAGGATTTGTACGTTTAAATGAACTCTACACAGCCATGACACGATGGAATGGCAAAGAGATGAAAGCGTTAGGTCATCTCATTATTCCCATTATTGCGATGATGCTTTGTGCTTGTTTTTCAGAACTACAAGGTCCATTCAAATCCGCCATGCTCTGTGTTGAAAACCTCATCTACTTTCATCTCATGACTCAGTATCACAAGCATGTTAATGCGACAATCAAATATATGCAAGACTATCCAAGAAAATTTCAAAGTTACAAAGACATCTTTAGTTATTTTCATATCACAAAGCAAATTAAGAATGTTGCCCAGGGTCTGCTGAAGCTGCTCACAATCGATATGCAATATGAGTACAAGAATGATGCTGTATGGTCATGTCTTGCCACAATGGCAAAACATCATCGTATTGACAAGCACAAATTCCCATTCGATTCTGAAATAGTATTATTCTTGGGTCATGAGTCTGATTTCAACTTTGTCAAGATGTATCTGTTCAACCACTTATCATATCACATATGTCAGCTATGGCAATTAGCAAATATAAGACCTGAACTACTGCAATGGTTGAAGATGGATTTGAAAGATATGTACTTCCAATCAAACAACAATGAGCCATATGTCCCGATGTTGCACATAAAAGCTGAAAACGCGGTGTTCCAATTCAAAGATATGAATCTTGATACCAAAAAACATCATCATGGAAACAAAGATCCATTTCCCTCATCTCCAGCAATTCGAATGATAAAAAATCACCAGTCAGGTATCAAGTCTCTAGCAGATCTCACATTCGGTTGCGGAATGCCAACAGGGGAACATCAAAATGACATTGCATGGTGTTTCATTAAATATGGTAACTATACCAGATATGTTGATAGCAACGAAGAATTTCGTTGTCTACAAAATTCCAAAAACTGTTCATATGATTCCGCAGCCATTCCAGTGACATTATTTTCAGGCGACAAGTAGACAATTCACATTGCTCGATACACTGCAATCTACCCATGGAGGAAGCATAAGCCTGTCTGATACAATACAGTTTTATTGTAAAATTTAAGGCAGAGACAGTTCAAGTCGACTAGAGAACAAATTTCAGCGAAATTACAAAGTCTGTTCATCATTGCAAATTCAGAGTCAAATCAACGATCACATTTGGCCGTTGCCATCTTCATGGTTGCAGGCCCAATATGCAACATTCCAGGGATGATGATTGTGGAGCAGTGAGATCAAACACCTACAATATCTTTGGAGGACAGAAGTTATAGTTGAAAACCCCTTTTTTGGGATTGGATTGACATATCTCATCCCTTTATATATCATTCAGTGTGCAGTGCATATGCTTCCATTTTCATCTGATCCAAAAAATAGTCAATGGTTTTTCAATAATACTATTGACTTAGATATGCTCAATGTATTGTAGGAGTACATAGGACACTTGAAATCATCACTGTACAGATTGTATAAATAGATCCTGTTTATTTGTAGAAAAAATTTGTATATTGGTAGATATTAGACATAGTAGTACGAAATGTGGAGCTTTGACGATACAATTTGGGATCACATTCAATGATATGTGATAAAGATAACATAACCTGATATTGTAATGAGATCTGGATAAGTAGGAACTGAATCTTAAGTGAGAACATTAAGAATTGATAATAAGTATTATGCGAGTTGCCATCTGGGCAACAACTATTTGCAATACTTGGAGTATATATTTTATATGGTGGTGGTGGTGGCATGGGGTCAAGTGTCAGTGATATTTAGATTATTCAAAATGGTGTCGATGGAATCATGCTGTCTAAGAAAGCAAATGAGATTTCGCTGATGTGGGTGTTCTATATGAGGAAAACATATCAGTATGTCAGAGGACAGAATTAATACGATTCTCGAATGGGACATTCTGGAGTCTGTCCAAAATATCCAGTCATTTCTTCAATTAGCCAACTTCTATCAATACTTCATGGAAGGATTCTTCAAAATATGCTACACCTTAACAAATATTACTAAAAAAGTAAATAAACAGTTTGTCTGGCAAGCAAATCCACAACAAGAAAATACCTGCTATTATATCTGTATTCAAAGAATGTAGACATGATTTGGAAGGGGCTATTCATCCAATCAGTGTCATTACCAATGACAAGAATCTTGAATACTTTGAGATTACGAAGTCCTTGAATCACAAACAAGCCTGAAGGACTCAAGAGTTGAAAGAATATAATTCCAAAATATTCTACAGGCCAAACTGTGCATATAGAAAATTGGATGCCTTATTGAAGCATTTGAAGTGTTGCCATAAACAGGGGGGAAGTAGTCCTGAAGAAAATGAAAATCAACTGTTCTATTGCATTCTGAGACCCGATTATTTGGTATCTTCTGAACGCAAAACAACAAAAGTAATGGTAATGACATTATAAGCCGAAGAAATCATAATTATTCTACAAAGTTGAGAGAAAATCCAGTAGTTAAGTTCGATTCATGTCTGTGCGACACTGTGGTCAGTGCTACTAGCAATGATATTATATAGCAAGAAAAATATATCCAAGTCTTGATATCTCTTTTAAAAATAAAACTTTTTATTATTTAGGCTGACTGTAAATTCCAGATAATCTGCAGTTGAAGTAGACATTGGTAGTGGTGAGTATTTCAAAAGTGGCTGGACACCTGGGGCAGGATAAAACAATCAAGCTGGCTTGACAAAACGCTTTTTTTGCCAGAAATGGAGATATTCATTCGAAATTATATCCACTGATACCAGGAATGTCAGAAGAGCAAAGCAGCTTGTCAAGCTTAATATTATCTTCTATAATCCCTCGAATTAACCTACTGCCCAGGCAATTCAATTTCCATGGACATCATTATTGAATTATGGATATCAGCACATATTCACTAGTATGAATAATTATTGACTGTGTTACAAAAATGGCTGACTTTGTTCCATTGAAAAATGCTGAAAAATAGGCTACCAACTAGGTTAAAATCTTCCTGAAACGAGTATGGAGATTCCATAGTCTACCATCTAATATAGAGTCAAATAGGGACTCTAGGTTCACCTCTATATTTTGGTCCTGATCAGTTGAAGCTTTTAATATCGGATCAAAGATATCTTTGTGATTCTGCCCTGAAATGGATGGGTGAACAGAGCAAGTCCAATAAATACTGAAATACTATGTGCAGAATTACAGCAATTATATGCAGGATAATTGGCCTGATATGTTACAAATGGCAAAGTATGTCTATAATAATACTCTCACCACTACAACAGAAATATCACCATGCATTGCAAACAGTACTTTGAATCCTTGAATCAATTGGGCCATCAACGCGGAAGCAAAAAATCTGGGATCCAGGAACTACTGTTACTGGATGGCAAGTGTATATGCACTCTGCAGTAAGAGCTTAGAACAAGGTTGGAAGACAATAGAGAGATACAATGATAGGCATACTAAGGGATAGTGTTGGCAATGCATCATAGGGATTTGTGAAAATCGACAAATCGGTTTGATTCGTTCGAACCAAATCCTTGGCAAGATCGTTGCTCAAACCCCACCAGATTCGACGCCTAATTTCGAACAAAAATATGTAAGCAAGTTCTTGTCCAATCGGCTGGATTTTTTTTTTATCATGTAGGTAACTTCAAACGCTACAAGATGAAACATTCTCAATCTCATTGGACAAAAACTGACTTACGTCTTTGTGTTCGAAATTCATTGGTTCGCGGACCAGTCTGTGATGAACCGGAGGATATTCGCAAATTTCGGATTACACTCGAATCGAATCCCTGCTTGGTTCGATCCGTCATGAACTGATTCAGTTCGTTGCCAACACTACTGAAGTTCCTCCAAAGTATTCAGTCAGAGTATTAGTTATACTAAAATGGAAGATCCTCAAAACTTAGAGACCATCAAGAGAACCAGATACAAAGCTTTATGGACTGTTCAAGGTCTTGATGGTGCTCTCACTCACCACTATTATACTTGAGTTATCAAATTGATACCACATTTACAATACATTCTAGATATCACTCATCAAATTTCATCAACTGGCCACATAAAGTACTATATCTAGACCTAATGTAAATTCTGGAGCAAATGAGCTTGGTGGTAGTGTTGATGGATACAAGTACAAAGTAGACTACGAAGTTGAGGAAGTCATGGGCAGCCTGTGAAACATGGATCAAAGACGGAATTTATATATATTCATATGAAAGCGATATCGATGAAAAGCAGATTGGACTGGGGAATCATATAAGAACTTGGACAGCATTAGACTGTTAATAGAGTATTACAGACCAAACTCTCAGACCACAAAGAATAATAGAAACAAATGGTTCAACTAGTATGTTGTCCCCACCAATGGTTTTTAACAGCTAGCAAAACAGCTGATAAAGAATTTGGTTTTGAATGATACAAGGGATTATGATGTTTCCAGATTGAGAAAATGCTGCATTTGGTTTTAAAAGCACATGGGGTGATGATTTTTTCCAAATCAAAGAAAAGCAGAAGAAAGCAGAATATCTTAGCTGAACAGAAGCAACCCAATTAGTCAATTATGCTTGCGGTCCAGTTTAATTTGAATGCAAGCAAATCCATTGGTTCATACAAGGGGATTGATATGAATCCACTAACTTAGTGGATTTTAAAAACAATTCACTATGGTGTGCTGGATATTATTGCACCAAAAGGCAAATAGCAATTATACTTATTCAGAGACAAACTCTCCAAGAGAAAGGGTAGTATTACACCTAGCAAGTTTACAGCAGGGACAAATACTATCACTTAGAATTCATCTCATGAAGATAGCATCAGCTACCGCTTATATCAGGTGCACAAGCCGAGCTTTCCAAATGCCTATTATTTCGATCACCCACATCTCTGATATGCAGAATGTGCCAGTAGTGTGTCTCAGTCTCTTGTGCTTTGAAATACTGATAGCTAATTTATTACCACCTATACCTACAATAAGCAATAAAGACTACTGTATGACACCAGCCATGAAGCTGACAACAGTTGGAGGCTTAAAAATATATGCCAAACCTGAGCAGTGAAGCCACATTCTATCAAATAATGTCTGTTCATCTGGAGGTTAGCAGATCAAAATGATACAACTCATCCTGTGGCAGAAAACCACAGGTTTGATAGAATCAAAACATACTTGTCACGATTGTGTCGAGTGAGGATCAGCAATACAGTATCAATCGATGAAGAAGGAATGAAGAATACCAAGGAACATAGGTTTTCGTTTGCAGAAATCAGGATTGATAGACAGAAACATATTGTGTTAGAAGAAAACAGGTTTTGTTGGTTGTGTTATAAATATGGCATGATGGTTATCGTGTGAGCCATGGGTTGAATGGGTTGCATACATAGTTGGGTAAGGTTGGGATATATTTTGGAACAAGTGAGCAAAGAGACAATAGTCATATTAGTTGTATATAAGGACAATGGATTTGCGGAGAATAGGTTTGTTCTTCACTCGTTTTCTAGTCTACAAAACAATTATTGGCTTTGGTATCAACATCTGTTCACATCTGTGATTCTGGATTTTGAGTCTCTTGTCCTGTGTGCAATACCTGCAATTCCGAATTTCAGTTTCGTTTTTGTAACCCCTAGAACTCTGAGCCTGGAAACCTTGACAGAAAAACGAGTCATTGAAATCGATTCGACCAGTTATATTTTGGTATATTTGCTATTATCATCATCACAGTGGCTGTTATTTCTGTCACCATCCTGGCAACTTCCAGTACCTGGTGTTGAGGTCTATTGGCAACTATGAAAACCAATTAACGGTGAACAGTTCCTGGAGACACATCTGCATACTGTGTATCTGGAAATATCAACCAGAAGGATCCAATATATTTGAGTAAACGCCAGCATACAACCGCAACAAACCACAGTAGTCAGTAATCAATTTCTTTGACCTAGCAGGTCGAACCACGAATTGTTTTGAACAAGAACCTTTGATCATCTTTGATAGCATCGACGCTATCCTTACAGAATCTGAAAAACCCCTGGAAGCATATTTTTGAGATTAACCAAAAGCAGTTTCACCCTGGAACAGTTACTGGACAGAAACAGCCAGCACAAGTGGAGGACTGTCAGTAAACAACCCAGTATTGAAGAATGTTTGGACCGAATATTACAGTCTCCACGTCGATTGTCAGGACAAAGAACCGTGCTACTGCGAACATAACAGCGGAGGAACACACAGTACAATTGGAAGAGCACCCAACGCACTATCTTGGCAAGCTACAATTACAGCCCAACCACAGGATTCAGAAGAAAATCAATCTTGGGCAGATTATGGAAAACAAAAGCTGGACAAAGGACAGGCAGTGGATCACAGATAGCCAGGAGAAAACATCTCTTGGATCCCAGGAGTTCCCCCACAAACTATTTTAACAACTCCAGAGATACACACTGTGTTTTTCTGGTAAATGACCAATCTTCTTCTGGAGTCAAAAATTCAAGCAGCAATGCAAGACATCCAGGAAAATATCAGCGAAATCAGGGATTGTTTAGAAGCAGAAGTACCTGCTCCCTCTCTACTGCTACTTTTGTACATCACTTACAAGATGTCAGAAGAATCTTTAAAACCAAGCCGGGATATAATACTGACCAGTGCGTTACAACTGGAGCTGAAGAACAACACGAAGGCAAACACCAAAGTGATGAACGAAGCACAACTCCGGACTCACATCACAGACATCAATACCAAACAGATTGCTCTTGCATAGTTACCAACAACCATCCAACTGAACCAATTGCTGAAGGAATGGCAATCTGTAAAAAATTCGGAAGCATAGATATTGGAAGTGTTGGGAGAAAAAGCGAATTTAAGGCAGGAGTTAGTTTTGACACAACAGAAATTGTCAGAAAAAGAAGGAACAACTCCGGAATGCAATCAGGAGGAAATAGAAGGAAAAATCTGCAGCCTGGAACAACAGTTGGAGGAAAGGAATCCAGATCAGGCAGAGTTAAAGAAAGACCTAGAGGACGTACAGGCACAGATGGAAATATTGAAGAAAATAGCGAAAGAGAATTGGAAGCAGGTAATCCAAATCTTACGCCTAACAGAAGGAAGGAGTACAGGTGAACTAGAAGAGAAGAAACCAGAAGAGAAGGGCAATGAAATCACTTGTTTTTCTGGAACAGATAGAAATGAACTTGGAGGATGGAAGGTGCAGCGGGCTTTAAAGATAGCAGGAAAACCCAGAACATTCAATACGGAACAAAAGAGGTTGAGATAGGCAATGGGACGTCTCGAGGGAGTAGCCATGGCACAACAGATGCCACACTGCGAAGAAGCTACTGGGGAAGTAAAGCTCAATTCACTGAAAGACTTACTTTACATACTGGACATAGCTTTCAGTGATCAAGACAAATCACCAATGGCCACAAGGGAACTATTGAGAGTCAAGCAACATGACAGAGAATTTTTTCAGAATGATGCAAAGTTCCAGAGATAGGTAGCGGACGTCAAATGGAACACGGAAGCCCAGCTAGAGGGTATTTGAAATGGGTTGTCCAACAAGCTGAAGGACTTCCTACAACATACTAAGTTGCCGGAGGACCTAATTGAACTTGTCAAGCGGTGCTCAAAAAGAAATTTACAGTTAAAAGCTCGAGCTGCAGAAAGAAAGTCAGGGAGATGGGAAGGGGGCTACAAGAAGTGCGAACCAACAACCAACACCACATCCGCCCCATAGTTGGTACCTGCAGGAACGGTAAGAGAGTATTTCGGCCCCGTACCAATGGATCTCACCACAGTCAAAGGAAATAATTTACTCCGGAGGAACTGAAGCAACAAAGGGAATAAGGGCTATACATATACTGTGGGAATTCAAGGCATTGTGCAGCATCATATCTGAGGAAGTTGAAAGCAACATCAGGGCAAACAGAAGTAATGCCATTTAGAAAAGCAGGGAATGAAGGAGATGCGGATTCAGGAAGTTCAGGAAAGGGAAAGAAAGTGGAGTTGGGAAAAGCTTAGTCCAGTGCAATAAGAATGGCAATTGCACTGGAAACAAATTTCCTTTGTCAGTCAATGCTAGTTTTGGTATTTCCCAGTTATCAATTCGATGAACAGAAATAAAAGAATCTTTTATGGAAAGCAAGCCCCTTGTCGGGAAATGCTCATTGAAAATGGAAGATAGGATCATTGATCCCCATGCTTTGATAGACTGTGGAGCTACTGAAATAGCATTATTTGACAAAGATTTCATCCACCATCATAGGTTAAAAGAGATGGAATTGAAGGATCCAAGGGAGTTGGACGTTATAGACGGAAGACCCATTGAATCCGGAACAATTACCACCATGGCTAAACTTGACTTATGAATACGCAGATATCAAGAACCATTACCTGCGTTCATCATGAAACTTATCTATTATCTGATAGTGGTAGAATTACCATGACTACAACTCCACGATGTCACAGTCAAATTCCATAAGAAATGGATTGGATTCAAAGCAGTTATGGTCAGCAACACTGCCAACATTATTGGAGCGAATGGGTATGGGGAAATCATATAGAATCAATGGAACCAGAAAATATTAAGCTGGATATATGTGTAATAGCAGCAGATACGTTCATGAGACGCAACTGGAACGAGAAACCCAAAGTGTACGCGGTAACTCTGAATGAAATCAATAAAGCCCTGGAGATTAAGGATCTTCAAGAAAACCCTCTGAAGGAGTTAATACCTGGTGTTAGCTACGGTTCCAAATTACGGGTCCGGGTCAGTACCGGTTTTGAACCGCCAAGGAACTGGACCGCCCAAACACAGGAAATAAAAACCGGAACCGAACTGTAACCCGCCAGGATTTGGCGGGTTTCTTCTCTATAATTATCGCTCCAATAAAGTATTTCAGGTCTGATTGGATCGCGACATGTTCAATATGTAGATTATGCAGGTTTTGACACCCTTTCACCGCCCTGTCTTCGATTTGTCATACAATTAGTATTCATTGAGTCACTGCAAAAAGCAGTCGATTTTGGCCCTATTTTCGGCTGCATTTCACAGCAACTCAACAAATACTAATCGTATCGCCAATCGGCGACCGGGAGGTAAAAGAGCGTCAGAAACTGCATAATCTACGTATATAACATGTCACGATTCAATCCTAAATTAAATACTTAATGGGAGGAGAAAAGCTGTGATAATCAGGTCCAATGAAAAATGAATTTCTGCTGCAGGTAAAACCTGACAAAACGCGGCAGGTTACGGTTTGGTTCTGGGTTTCAACCTCCTGTGAATGGATGGTTCGGTTCGTCGGTGGATCCAGAACTGCACCAGGGCCGTGAGTCCGGTTCCGAACTGGACCACAGTTGGGTATCTGGGACCCGTTGCTAATACTATTCATAGCAAAGAAATATCATGAGTTCCTCCCCCTCTTCGACAAAGTCATCACAGAAAAACTACCACCACACAGACCATACAATCGTGAGATTATACTTCAAGATGGCTTTACACCACGTTTTGGTCCAATCTACAGTCTGTCAAAGGAAGAATTGCAAATCTTGAGGGAATGGATTGAAATGAATATGTTGAAAGGATGTATCACATTATCATCGTCACCAAGCGGAGCTCCTGTACTGTTCGCACTCAAACTTAATGGAGGTCTACAATTGTGCGTGGACTACAAGGAACTTAATGAAGTGATGATGAAAAATTGATATCCACTACCACAAATCCAGAAAACACTACTAAGACTATCGAAGGCCAAATGGTAAACCAAGTTGAATGTCAGGGATACTTATAATATGATCTGAATCGCCAAAGGAGACAAGTGGAAAACAGCATTTAGAACTCGCTATGGCCTGTTCGAATCACTGGTCATGCCCTTTGGACTCACCAATATACCAGCATCTTTCCATGAATTCATCAATGATACCCTCCGCCCCTTTTAAGACATCTTTTGTACAGCCTTCTTGGACGACATTCCTATTTACAGTGACAACCTCAAGGAACATAAGAAGCATGTCTGAGCAATGAAGACAATGCTAAAAGAGGCTGGGTTCTATCTAAAGGCAGAACAGTGCAAGTTCCATCAACCGGAAGTCAAGTATCTAGGCTTAATAGTCGGAGTAAACGGAATCGGAATAGACCCGGAAGAGGTAACAGCAGTTAAGGAATGGAAAGTACCCAGAATACACAAGAACGTTCAGGCATTCTGAGGGTTTCCCAATGTGTTTTGAAGGTTTATTAGGAACTACAGCTGGGTGGAACAACCCTTAACAAAACTTACGAAAATGCTGATATCCTTCCATTGTAGCCCTGATCACAAATGAGTATTTCCTGAGTTGAAGGAAGCATTTACAACAGCACCAGTTCTGGCACACTTCAATTACGAAAAAGAAATCGTTCTGGAAACTGATGTATCTAGCTATATGTCTGCAGAAGTACTATTACAATACGACCACCAAGGAATTCTTCACCCAGTTGCATTCTTCTCCAAGAAACATATACCTGCAGAAGAGAATGAAGAAATCTACGACTGGGAGTTGGGTGTCATCATGACAAGTCTCAAACAATGGAGACCAGAATGCGAAGGGTCACTACATCCAATCAAAATACTGACAGACCATAAGAACCTCGAGTACTTTATGATGTCAAAACTGCTCAACAGGAGTCAAACCAGGTAGTCTGAATTCCGATCAAGATTCAAGTTTAAGATTGTTTACGGCCCAGGATGACAAGGCCAGAAGCCCGATGTACTCACCACAATACCAAGAGACATTCCTCCAAAGGGGTGGGCAGAAGAAACCCAGCAAATCATGCTCAAAACAGAAAATCTTGATTAGAAAGTATGAATGGGACTTGTGGTGGCATTTGCGGAGGTGGTGAATCAGGGAGACAATGCAGTTTGTCTGAATGAATCATGGAATTTGATTCAGATGGTATGCAAAGATTGCCCAGTTGACAGCAGCGAAGGACTATGCATTGATACAGCGGAAATTGAGGATGCAGAAAAGCTCAAACTGATAAAAGAACATCACGATTCACCAGCAGCAGGACATCCAGGACGAGCCAAAACCCTCGAACCACTCAAAACGAACCATCAGTGGCCAGAGATCACCAAGGATGTGGATAGGTACGTACGGAACTGCCATATATGCCAATGTAGCAAGGCAACCAATCAAAAGGTCCATGGATGGCTCAAACCGTTGGAAATACCACAATGACAATGGAAGGATTTGGGTATGGACTTTGGGGTAGGGCTACCGGAAAGCGAGGGATACAATGCCATATGGGAGATAGTCGACTGGTTATCCAAGATGAAGTATTTGGTCCCATGATGAGGTAATACAAATGGAAGAAAGCTGGGTGAAATGTTTGAACGAGAGGCATTCAAACTGCATGGCCTACCAGATACCATTGTATCGGATAGAGGCCCTCAATTGGCATTGAAATTTTGGAAACACATATATGAAAGGTTAGGAATTGAATAACAACTTTCAACCGCGTTCCATCTGCAAACCGATGGTCAAATGGAGCGAATGAATACCCTTATGGAACAATACCTGAGAGCCTGCATCAATTATCAACAGGACGATTGGATACATTGGCTGTGACTTTGTATGGTAGAGTGACTTATTGATTGTATCTATGAGGCCAAGAAGGCCATATGTATACTTGTGAGTAGGTTCATCTACAGCTGAATATCGTACCTCGGGCCTCAGTATGTGCATGCCCTACAGCCCTATGACCCTACGGAGGCTGATCATCTAAGTATACATGCAACACTTCCCCCTCTTCCTATAGTTCGTAGGAAGACCTATACAGATGATATCTTCCGGTGCCTCATTAAAACCCTCCTCCTTATAGTGACTGTGGTAGGTAGGGAAAGAGTACAGCCGTAGCCTGATAAGGGACGGCCATGCCAAAAAAAAGAAAGAAAGAAAGAAAGAAAGAAACCCATAGTATCCGTCCAGAAAAACAAAGTGAAAGAACCTTAAATTTAACCTTAAATCGACCTCCTCCATTTCGAGTGTGCACATCCACTAAAATCGTGGATCCGTGAATTACCACAACCCCATTGCTTTGGTGTACTTTGGGTGCATATCTCTTGCTAGTGCTTTAGTGAAGATGTCAGCAGTGTTTTCATTGGTTGAAATCCAGAAGTAATTGATAATACCGCATTCGTGGAGATGTCGGCTGTTGTGGTAGCAAACATCAATATGCTTGGTTCTAGCCTTTATAATGCCTTCAGTGATATGTGCTTGAGCTCCTTGAGAATCACAACGGATCGGTAGAGGTTCGAGATTTTCGCCGGGTTCTTCGTGTAGTTGAAGTAGCCAACGAGACTCCCATGAGGCTTCCGAGCAGGCTATGTACTTGGCTTCGAGGGTTGAGATTGTGACTAAATCCTGTTTTCACGATTGCCATGAGATTGGGCTGTTGGAGATAATGATATGCCCACCATGTGATTTATGATTGGCACTATCGGAAGCCCATTCGGAGTCGGTGTATCCGATGAGCGAGTTCTGGCCGGTATAGTGGAGTTGGAAGTTCTTGGTGGCTTTGAGATATTATAAATCTCGTTTGAAAGCTGTCAGGTGAGTTGTATAAGGCTTGGAGTTGTAACGACTGAGTGCTGCCACTGCAAATGATATGTCGGGCCTGGTGGCTAGAGCGATGTATATTAGAGAGCCGACGATTGCTTGGTATTCCCTGGGATTGACTTCCCCGTCTTCTGGCTAAGCGAGGTCCAATTTGACTTTGTCGTCGAGTGGAGTTAAGGCATTGTAGGTGTTTTCCATGTGAAATCATTTGAGAATCGAATCAAAGAAGATTTATTGGCACAGGTTAATCGAGCTGTTTTCTTGATGGATTTCGATACCCAGGAATTGGCGAGCCGGCCCAAGCTTAGTGATCATGTGGACTTCTGCGAGCTGCGCCTTGATTATTTCGGCATCTTTTGCTGCAGTCGGTGTATAGGCCAATAGCATGTTGTCAATGTAAAGAAGTAGGAGAATATCACCAACATTGCGAATGTAAAGGTTGGGATCAGTTTCCGATTGGATAAAGTATAAAGAGAGTAGGAAAGCGTATATGTGTCAGTACCATAGTTGTGGTGCTTGTTTCAGACCATGGAGAGCCTTGTTGAGACGTACGATCCATCTTGCGAAAGGCCATTCTTCTGGTAGTTCCATGTGGAGTGTGTCATCGTCGACTTTGGGATTTAGGAACGCGGTGACACTGTCAAGATGGTCGATGATCCAGCCCTCTCATGCAGCAAGGCTTAGAAGGAGTCTGAAAGTTGTTACTTTGCCAACGGGAGCATACGTTTCACCATAGTCTGTTTTTTCGTAGCCTTTGATTACTAGCCTGGCTTTGAACAGTGTCGACCCATCGGGATTTCGTTTCATCTCGAGCACCCATTTGGAGCCAATCGATTTGGTTGGAGTAGGATAGTTGAGATCATCAATTATTGTAAAGGTCTCATGTTGTTGAATTGAATTGGCTTCTTCCAGGATTGCTGCTTCCCATTCGTGCTTGAGTGGCCCTGTCATGGCCTCATTGTATGTGCAGGGATCATCATTGACTGCAGTGGATGCTAGAGCACTGTGTATCAGTTCAGATACATTGACTTGTGCGTTTGCTCTTGTCGAGCTTCTAGTAACTCTATCAGTTGATATAATTGCTGGGCCTTGTGATTTCATTGTAGCCGCGGAGGTTCATCGCACAGAGTATATGTGTCTTCGTATGCTTCTTTTGGTAGTTATTGTTAGGGGTTTCCCCTTAGCATGCGTATGAAGTACATCAGGCTTAGTCTCCCAGGCTTGCCGCGGGTCAAAGTTGAATCAGCGGTTAAGAACACACCCCTGAGGATGTCTACTGATGAGTTAGCAGACGGCTCAACATAGCCAGGTGAAATCCCCATAATAGTCTATGCTACAATACTGCGTCTCAGCATAGGGAATAGCTACCCAGTGTGGAGACAGTACGCACACTCGATCAGTCAGTAATCGTGGGGGTAAAAACCCATAGTACTGGCCAAGGCATGGGACACACCAACCATACTGCCGAAGCAACGTAACTGCCAAGCAGGGGCCTTCGGGACAGCTGTGCGTTACGGATCAGACCAGTGTTATCTCCAGTATCATGCTAATACTGGGACAAATCATACCCGTGCTTAGCCTCATGGATATGATTGGACAAGCGATATTATCTTAGTATGAGGGACTTTGCTATCTCTAGAGCTAGAACAAGCAAAGGAGATAAGCTAACTGCGCCCCGGTAGTTAACTCTACCTAAAAGATAAGTGCTTGGATCTAGACTGTCGAAACCCAGCTCTGCTGCGTTTGCAACGCGATAACTGACAGAGGGCACCCCCTTCGGGGAACACGGATAAGACCCGATGACACTAGGTACGTGGCAATGTATGGGTTGGCAGCTCATTAAATCATTGATCACTATTCCACTCAATACGAAGGAAGATAACTAATACGAAGTAATGGTCCGATATGTGCGTCAGCAACGTCATCACACGCAGGATAACCTTTGGGATTCCTGGTGGGGGCGTACGCAACCACACGTTGTCAAACGGAACTCTCCACAGCTAACTACCGAGATCGGCTCTGAAGCAACGATCGAATGTTATGTGAACACCCACTACGGTGGACTGAGTGTTTTTGAGATAGTACTATACACACACATCATAGATTACAGAGAAGTACCGTCACCCCTTAGCAGGATGGTTTGACACGGAAATACTCACCTATAAAAGACCACCTTAAACCCACAAGTTTATACACATTGATTCAAGCCACAGTCGAACAAACCACAGTCAGAACACAACAGCGGAAAAACCACCTGAAATATTATTAAGTTAATTACCTTAAGAATATTCACCAACAAACTTTTATGTCTATTACAGACGATCAGAAGATTCTCTACGCTCGCATCTTGCACGCCCAAGCAAACACTCGAGCCAAATACGAACACCTCGCACGATACCTTGTTCGTCATAATCTTTGGGTAGAATACTACCACTACTTCCATACCGGTGAACTTCCTTCTCAAGTCGCCTTTGACGAGTCATCAGAGCATTACCTCCAAGACAGTTACGACTTTTAAACACAGGGCCATACTGCAATAGATGCCCGTATTTATCCATACCGTACAACGACGTAAACGCGTCACGTTTGAATTTCATATCTTTAGTTTTATCATCGTTTTTAAGATACGCCTTTACCACAAGTCGGTACAACAATATCGATAAAACTAAGTCACATCTAGCTGCAGTATCCCCCTAACAGTTATCTCATCTCTAGATGGGGCTTGGTTATGAGAATCAAGAGAGGGTGTGTGTGTATGGGCATCCTCGTCAGGAGCCATATGTGTAAGGCCAGTGTTTTCCGCACCTGAAGCAGGTGGGCTTCGGTCTCCATGCCCATCATGATTGTGCCCAGTTGTGTGTGATGGGAGACCGGCGTCAGCTCCAGCCGTATGAACAGGGGTGATGTTTCCACTTCTTGTGTGGCGGTGAGAAATGCTATCACCCGCTCTACTCTTTCGAGTGCGGCTGTAAGCCATTTCCTCATCCGTTCCACCATGATCCAGTGTTTCAATGTGTGTTTCTTCTTGTGGTAG
This sequence comes from Trichophaea hybrida, assembly GCA_015178995.1. NCBI lineage: Eukaryota > Fungi > Ascomycota > Pezizomycetes > Pezizales > Pyronemataceae > Trichophaea > Trichophaea hybrida. The sequence goes on along the minus strand of WHVE01000314.1, from coordinate 46,876 downwards.
ATCGAATCTATTGACCTTGGTAGTTTTCTCCAGCCCGTGTTTTCTTTTTAGTGATTGTGGGCATAATATGTATGCATTTCTTTCTTCGTCGAAGATGATGTCTGATTGGGTTCTTGTTGTTTTAATCTCCGGATCCCAGATCCTCCAAGTAGTAGTACTGTCGTGTACATAACTGACCATCATGCAGCCGGGTTTAGATCATGGGCCGAGGTTCTTGTCGATACGCTGGCGCTCTGGTATTGATCGACTGACAAGGCATCCGAAACATCAAAGATGATCAAGTGGAGCTTTATAATTTATTGGCTTTTGTGTGGGATCATCAGGTGGTTAATCGTATTCCGGCTTCCCATAACTGTTGAGCATTTAGTACACAGTCTCATATGGAGCCTTACAGCCGTCACGGTCATCTCGTTTTGTGAGTCCTTTGTTTGGCATACGTTGAGGCAAATATACGGCCGTGTTGACCGCTTCCCCCCAGAATTTGTGTGGTGCTTGGGAGTCAAGGATCGTGGCTCTAGCCTTCTCTGTGATTGCTCTGACCATTCTCTCCGCGACGCCATTTTGATGGTGAGCATGAGGAGGGCAGAATTCTAAAGTGGTACCTCATGCCACTAGAAGAATCTGAAAGAGCATGTTATCAAATGCTCTTCGGCCATTGTCGCATTGGAATTGTTTTTCTTTGTAGCGTTTTTTATGGGCGTTGACTTGGCTTGGAAATGTTGATATGCGGCGGTACAGGTTTCTTATATCTTATCCGGGCATAAGTAGAAGGTTGTCCAACGTGTATAGTCATCAATGAAGAGAATATCGTGCAGATGGCCAGCCTTCATCGGAGTTTCGAATGGGCCGCATGTGTCGGAGTGTACAAGTTCGAATGGATTGGTTGCTCGTCGGACCTTGGTACGTATACATTTTTGCTTATGTTTCGCCTTGGTGCAAACGTCACCTATTTGGGAGTTTAAGATCTCGGAGCCACTAATGAGGTTTTTCATCGCAGCGGGGTGCAGATGGGCCAGTCAACGATGCCACAGGCGGGAGGTGATCCATGATTTGTTGGGAGGAGTTTCGGTAGGTCCAGTTGTGGGCTGGCTTCCGCCAGTTTTGGAGGTGAGAGCTTGAGTGTCGATATGAGATTGGAGAAAGTAGAGGTCTCCTACTCGTTTGGCAATAAGTGCAATTAAGTCCATAGATATGGGGCTGATGCCTCCTCGAAAGGTAGTGGTGTAGTTGGAGCGGTCAATCTGGTTGATTGAGAGTAAAGATAAACGAAACATAGGCGTATAGAGTGCTTTCAGACATAAACTAGTCGATCTCTGCGATATGTCAATGAGACCATGGTGGGTAGCGATTACCGTTGTTTCACCTCCAAGTTCAATGGAGATTGGAGATGCCAGCCTATTATAGGATACGAACGAGTTACGATTGTTACACATAAGGTGAGAAGCACCTGAATCTACAATCCAGGTTGTGGAGGTAATTGTGGAGGATAAAGCATTTGCAGTAGAAAGGGCGACATCTGCAATATGGCCGATGGCGCCTTGTTCATTGTTGCCGGAGTTGTCGGATAGTCAGAAAAGGTCATCTCCAGCAGAGATGCCATGCTGCGCCAGTGCTGCATTTGTTTCTGCAATTTTGTTGTTACCATTGGTGTTTCGTTTCATGATCTCGTTTTGGGCGTCGCGGCCTTTTTGTCGGATTTGGCATTCGGCTCGGACATGGCCATGTTTTCCGCAATGGAAGCATGACTTATCGTTGGCCTTCATATTGAAACCGCCACTGCCGCTGAATGTGCCGCGCCGTTTGAGGATTCCACAATTCTCAATGCTATGGTTGTTCGTTTTACAGTGCAAGCAGGAGTATTCATTTCCATCTGTATCCTTAGTTTCTCCTCCTCGATTTCCATAGTTTCCTCGCCAATTGCTGCTGCCTCGGCCACGGTAGCCTCCTCTATTGGCATAGAGTGCTGATCCTGTGGAGGCATCTCCGATTTCATTGGTCATGGCCGTAGTTCCTTCGTTTTCTCGTAGGGTGTCCATAACTTGTTTGACTTTAGGCAGGGGAGTTCGATATTGTAAGATTTTGACGACTGTGGCATAATTCATTGGGAGAGTTGTAAATATGTGTGTGCAAATTTTGTCATCAGAGATGGCTTCTGCCGATCTGGCTAACTGATTGCGATAATCTTCGAGCTTATTGAGATAATCTTCGAGCGATTGATCCTGTTGAAGCCAAGTAGTGCAAAACTTGTGGAGAATAGTAGTTCGACCGATGTGAGATATTGTAGTATCAAGTCAGGTGTGCAGGGTGTGCCACATCAATTGTGTGTTTTTAAGGCCTTTCAAGTACGTTCTGATTTCAGGGGAGCAGGAGAGCCTTATCGTGGTAGCCACCTGCGCTTCCTTGGTCTTCCAGTTGTCATAATCGATGTCGAGGATTTGAGGTTCGGTTTCTTCTCCAGTGATGATTTTGTATGTGTTCATGGATTCAAGAACTCCCATCATACTCTCTGCCCATAAGTCATAATTAAGGCAAATAAGAATGGGTACGCTGCCCCATTTGGTTCTATGGAAGAGTTCGGAGGTTGAGGGAGAGGTCATCGTAAGTTTTTCTTAGTTATGGTATTTAGTTCGAATTAGGTTGTTCATTTTGATGTTTTTGTGTCATTGCTGAAGTGACTGGATTGCCGTGGTGCAAATTGAGTTTGATGACGTCATTATAGTGCAGAAGGTAACTGTAAAGGGTATAGTGTATGCATAAGAATAGATTTAGATGGCGACCGCTGGGCTCATAACCTTTTACTTTGTATGGTAGAGTGACTTAATTGATTGTATCTACGAGGCCAAGAGGACCATATATATACATGTGAGTAGGTTCATCTATAGCTGAGTATTGTACCTTGGGCCTCAGTATGCGCATACCCGCATGCCCCACAACCCTACAGCCCTACGGAGGCTGATCATCTAAGTATACATGCAACATTGGCTACCGATGGTAGAATTTGCATCAAACTATCACACATCGGAAGCTAAACGATTCTCATCATTTTTTGGCAATTATAGATTCCACCCAAGAATGACATTCAGCCAACATCCAGTTCAAAATGGCAACGACATCAGGGAAGTAAATGCCAATATCCTTTCCGAATAGTTGAACAAGATCTTCGAACAAATGAAAGCTGAAATGTCTCAGGCACAATAAATTCAAGCGGAACAGGCAAACAAGCAACGTCAAGAAATAATGAAAATGAAGGCAGGGGACAGAGTGTGGATGGATGCCAGGAATATCACAATACAAAGACCGAGCAAAATATTGGACTGGAATCACCTTGAACCATACGAAATCAAAGAAGTTTTCAGTCCATGGGCCTATCGACTGAACCTCCCCAATGACCTTCATATTGACCCAGTACAACTATCATCTCGCCTGAGCAATGTTTCAGAAGATCAACTGCAAGAACAAATCAAAATAGCACTACCACCAGTAATCATGGATGGAGAAGAACAATATGAAGTAGAGCGTATCAAAGATTCTTGTGTGTTCCGATGTCAGTTGCAGTACCTAGTCATGCGGAAGGGTTACGATGGAAGGAGCAGCGAGATTGCAGTCAATATGGATGGACTTCAAGCTACCGATGAATTTCATGTGGAACAACCTGGCAAACATGGATCAACAACTTCGTAGGAACTCGGCTAGTGCAAAGGGGAGCTACTGTCACGATTGTGTTGAGTCAGGATCGGAGATGGAGTATGAATTGATGAAGAAGGAATGAAGAATACAAAGGGAAACAGGTTTTTCTTGGTAGAAATCAGAATTGTTGAAATGAAACAGGTTTTGTTGGAATGAAACAAATTTCGTTGGAAGGAAACAGGTTTTGTTGGTTGTGTTGTAAATATGGTGTGATGGTTATGGTGTGAGCCATGGGTTGAATGGGTTGCGTACATAGTTGGGTGTGGTTGGGATGTATTATGGCACAGGTGAGCAAAGGTAATGACAGTCGCGTTGGCTGTATATCAGGAGGATGAATTCGTAGAGGATAGATTTATTCTTCACTTGTTCTCTAGTTTACAAAACAATCAATAGCTTTGGCATCAACCTCTGTTTACTTCTGTGATTTAGAATTTTGAGTCTCTTGTCCTGTTTGCAATACCTGCAATTCCGAATTTCAGTTGGGTTTTTATAACCCCTGGAACTCCAAGCCTTGAAACCTTGACAATACTGGTGGTCTGAGTATCATCTAATGACGTTAAAGACATGTAGCAGTTGGGCAATAGTGGTTGTGGTAGTTGTGAAGGAAAAGGTGATCAGTTTAAAGATGGTCCAAAGGTAGTCAAGGTATTGGAACTTTAAAAAAAGTATAGTTAGAGGTATTTGGTAGAAGGTGAAGAAAGAAGTACAAAGACCAGTGGATTATCCGAGAGTAGAAAGACATCAACCTACTCAGCAAAAGGACAAGCCATTACAATATACTCATTGGAAAAAGATCATTCTTTTGATTTGGAATCTTTTAGTTCTTTCCACATCCCAAGTGAAGTTTCTAACCTATCTTTCAAACAGTCCCAAATTAGGTGTAGAAACTCTGTAACCAGGCAAACCTGGTGTAACACTCCCAGATTTATATTTATTATATTCAGAATCCTCTTCAGGATGCCAAGAATACTGGATTGGTTAGAAATTTCAGAGTCTGCAAAATTCCCTGTAATTTGTCAATCACAAGTTCATATATTATGACTGTACAGAGCAACTTAGTCTTCTCATGTGCAGCCTTACTATTTTTAGCAGGAAAATACTTACAATTAAAGAATATCAGTATTCTATAAAATAAATTATTTGTTTGGACAGGGGTCAATTACTGTATATTTACTAGTTATCTATGTAAAAGCTTCCTTCTCTATTTTGTTTACAACAATTAGTAATGTCAGATCAAACTGATTTGGTATTTGGTTCCAGTTCAGTACAGAATTTTCTATATTCAGCAGAGTTGTTTCAAACTGACATGTAAACTACACATTTTCAAATTAATATAATTTGTGAATTCTTGTTCAATTGGTATGATTTTTTTGTTCATCTTATAGTACTAGAAGTTAACTACAAAATTAAAAATTAATTGAACTAATTGGACAAAAACTTGTTTACTTATTTTTATTTGTAATTATTGTGGGATTCTGGTGGATTGCAATATATTTTTCATGAAATATTCAAACTGTGGCAAACCAAACAGATTTGAGTTTTTTTTTGAACTGCCAGGGTCCATTGCCAACACTTCAAATTCTTTATTAGGATCATTCGTTTCTGAATACCATTCCATATAGTGTATACTGTCTTTGTATATTACAAACAATGGCAGTATATTATGACTGGTATAATAGTACTTGACAATGTTAATTATTTCATCAACAGTAATCTGTATTACTCTATGCAGTCAATGTCCTGCTTGGCAAATAACTTTTGCCTTTGCTGAATCACCAATCATAAATCCGTTGCTATTTGTATTGTAAATATTATTTGGTTGAAAGGTATGTTTTCATAAAAAACATATTAAGGTGTATTGAACTAATTATATAATATAGGTAGGTAATTTGCCATAGCTGTCTGCTGATCAAGTCAAAAACTATATTTTGCAGTTTGTTTTGAATGTCATTTTAGGAAGTTTACGATCCAGTATTTACCAAAGTATATCAGTCTGGGATTGTTCTTGTATTCTATATGCTTTTGTATAAGGGCAATCACTATTTTCTTCAGTCAGTCAATTTTTGGAGGAAATCACCAATTATCCAGCTACTGATATCACTTTTCCAATGCACTTTATTGACAGATAATAATTTTGTTCATTTACATAGGCTTAACTGTCAGTCAGACTACATATTGAATGATCTGCAAAAGTAACTTTAGAAATTTTGAATTGTTTCTCTATCATATATAAAGATGTTCCTTCTTGCTTTCTTTTCCATAAGACCCATTTGATATTATTTTCTTGTACCCCATTATTCTGAATATTCGGTAATACTGCAGGGTATAGCATGGTTGTTACACTGGAGTGGTAGTGAAAAATTTTCACTCTGAGCAGAGTAAAAATTGCCATTGCACAAGCTGTTACTTTGTATGGTAGAGTGACTTGATTGATTCTATCTACGAGGCCAAAAAGGCCATATATATACTTGTCAGTAGGTTCTTCCACAGCTGAGTATCGTACCTCGGGCCTCAGTATGCACATGCCCGCATTCCTGCATGCCCTACAGCCCTACAGCCCTACAGAGGCTGATCTTCTAAGTATACATGCAACACAAGCACTTCCTTTGTATCCGAGTACCATATCATGTCCGAGTCCCGGGTAACCCACATTACCTAAGTCTGGGCACGAGAAAAACTTCCACCATACAAATCCAAATCTTCACTACCCTAACCCAATTCCATACATCAAACATTCTTACTCGCCAATGATCTCGTAAACTAGACCACTAGCCACAACGGCGAATATCGAACGAGCGTCAAAGTTTAGGGCAACTCGCCACAAGCCTACAGCGATTCAATTACTGTAGCTACCAAAGACGGGGCGCGATCCGAATCCTAATTCGAACCCTGTTTGTGGTACGAGTATCACAGTAGTTACAACCAATCAGGGCTTTTCATAAAAACCCCACATGAGGTCATGGAGTCGTCGCGCGATACATCGGAACACATGTTAGGTATAAAACAACTGGGGTGATTTGCTCGAGGGTATACTCCGCACTGGTGAACAGCGCTGCATAGATCTACAACACGCTAGGGGTTGATTAGAGCGCTCGCTCAAGGTACAAGCTCGTCAAAGGTGCATTCTCTCTTATCTTATAGAAATCCGAATTCGAATTCCCGGTTGCAGCGAACCTCCAATTCCGGCTGAGGAATCATGTCATGTGTGCTTTGTTAAAAAAAAGGTGCTGCCACTTTCCTACTAAATGACATCACATCTCCATCATGGTCCTGTGTATATATCCCCCCTCTTCTTTCACTTCACACTTTACACTTCGCATTTCACACTTCACACTTCACACTTCACACTTCACACTTCACACTTCACACTTCACTTCACAACACGTCATACTTCACTTCACAACACGTCATACTTCACACTTCACACAATCAACTGCACATACCTTATAACAAAAAATCATGTCTGACCCCATTGACCCCGCCGTCAACAAACCAGCGCGCCGTGGGGCTGCACAAGGCCCCGGCGTCGACCGCCCAGCCCCGATGAAGGGGTACCACACATCCAAGCGAGAAGACGACGACGACTATCTTCCAGAAGCGTATGGTCTCCCTGCTGAAAAGTCGAATTCGCCGCAGCTGAAGCCGCAGACGACGATGGGAATGCAGGAGGTGGAGGAGGGGAAGGTTGGCGGGGAGTTGAAGATGGAGGGGCTTGAAGGGAAGGGGGCGGAAGGGAAGGAATAGTGGGGGAAGGGGGAAGAAGGGGGAAGGAGGAAGGAGGAAGGATGAGAAGGATGAGAAGGATGAGATGAGTAGGCAGATTTTCTCATTGTGAGAAATGGAGGGGAGTGCTGAGCGTATAATGACAATGGACGCCGCAGTAAGAAAGCTGTCTTAAAATTGACATGACTTGTAGTCCCCTCCTGTTCGTGCACGTGAACTTTGTTCTCCCGTTCGTAAGTTTTGGCTTCGAGCAATCGCCCAATCCACCACGGAGTATAGCCGATGCCGCCTTGACCGTTTACACTTCCTATCCTTACTCCCACATATACTTACGGTAAGATATTGCCTACGTACATATAACCCTCAGCTCTTGCTGTTGGTACTATGACAAAATGATGTGTCAACCTCAACTTCAGTGACAACCCTGACTTATTACTTTAATCTACTATACTCGAACCTGTTTACACTGATAAAACCTTCAAAAACAAATCTAAAGTAGCTTGTTTCTTGGAATGATAACATTCTTTCCCTATCTACTCAGTCACTATAAGGAGAATGGTTTTAATGAAGCACTGGAGAACATATCTTCAAGACTTTTTACAAACTTTTAGATAAGAAAGATGTGTTGCACATATATATCAGGATTTGTATATGAGATCTTGTATGATCATGACTAGTATGAGAACAGTGTTGTCAACCGTCCCATCCGTCCGACATCACTGAGGACGGAATGGCGCCGTTTTTTTTGAGGCCGGACGGGGACGGACGGATGGGACGGCCGTTGACGGTAAATTTCCGTCATCGGCCGACATCCATTGATGATTTGCGGGTCATCAAACATAATAGATATTCAGTTACAATAAGTATATTTCTCCACTATCTTGACTGTGAAGTAAGATCCTTCAACATCTGCTCCATCCGAACCATATCTGACTCTGTTGTTCCGAATATCAAGCCCTGCTGCACCCATGATTTCAAGCCTTCTGATGCCTCAATAATATCATCACCCAATCGGTTTCGCTGATCACTGATAAGTAATTTTGCACTGCTGAATAACCGCTGGCTCATCAGACATAGCTGGAATGCTCATGAGTTCAACTCCCATATGAGCGCTGATACTTTAGCTGCGTAAAAATCAAGCTGTATTTATATCTCTAACCGTGCGCTCAAACTGAACCTGAATGCTTACTACTTACTACTGATTGAGAGTCTAGAAATATAGATAAATCCATTTATATCTTGTGCCGCGCGCTCTACAGTTACAGTATATGTATTAATAGTAACCGCTCGATAACGGTATTTTTGCCGTCCCCGGCCGTCATCGGCCGACATGCCGTCCTGAACGGGCGAGGACGGGACGGACGGCCTTGGCACAGTCCCGTCCGTCCTGAAAATATTGCGGGCGGACGGGACGGTTGACAACACTTTATGAGAATATGAAACATATGAAGATACAAAGAAATGCATATGGTAATAGTGCACAAGCACTAAGTTCTAGACTGTATGGTATGCTCTATATAGACCATTGATTTTGACATAGATTTAGAGATCACAATCAGGCATCTATTCATCTAAAATAGCATCTTGGCCGAATGGCACATGACTCACGAGAAGTAGTTAATCATTTCTCCTTTTCTCCTTTCTCTTTCTCTCTCTCTCTCTTTAGATATTCTAATTCTCACGAGCTTCTCCTCCATCCGTCTGTACGGCTTCAACAATATTGACAAATCTATTAGCATCGTTGAACGTGATTGAATATATGCATATTTGAGAACTCTTTAGAATGAAGCTTCGAAGCCGTCCAAATATACCTCCCAGCGTTGAATTATCACGGGATACTTATATGTTTCAATTAGCCAGCTCTCCACAAAGCAAATACCTTTTTTATTTGCCTTCAAATCTCGCTAGGTAACAACTGAACAAACAGGAAATCTATCGCCCGGTAAGACCTACGTACCTACATGTACGTAGTAACTTAAGTAACTGCAATTCATAAAAGCCCCTGATACTCCCAAATTGCTCTCCCGATTCCCACCAACCAACAGTTACGTAAAAACAGTCCCCAAGGTTGATTGCCTCTCAAAACCACCTTGTGTATACACAAACGCTTAATCTTCTCGCCTTCTTAATCTCTCTTTCCCTCCAACACCCTCGCCCTAGCCTGCTGCACAGTGACTTTCTTGGAAAAATCCCTGAACGAAGCCAGTGACTCCTCGCTAGCACAGCTTGCTTGCAAACGCCTCAGCACGACGTCCTCACGCTCCTGAGACGACAACTGAGGATTCTCCATCAACATGCGGTCCTTCAGGGTCGAAAAGCGGCCGCACCAGTATCCCTCCGGCATATTCTCAGTGATCCCGTGAGCGATATCGGGATTAACAGCCTCGACTAGACGAAATTCAACGGGAACTTCTTCCGGCTTGCCCTCCGGGGAGATGATGGTCATAGTGTTGGGGAGTGTGTACGAACGATTGCGGTAATCCATCTTGGGCGAAGGAAGGTCCCCTAGCGGTTGCGGAACCCATCCTGGGGGCATGACTGCTTGTTGCTGCTGAAGGTACTGTTGCTGTTGGGCCGAGTAGAGTGACTGTGCGTGATAAGGATGGAACTGGGATTTGATTACATCAAGACCAATTGGGAGGGTTTGGGATAGCGTCACGTTTGAGGACCGGTGCTGGGAGGCAGCTGGATACTGATTAAGGAAGGGAGCAAACGCTGGATATTGTTCCACCAGATCATGAGGAGGCACAAATCCTGCTTGTGGATGTTGTGAGCCTGCCTGAGCTCCTGGATGCATATATGTCGAATGACCCTGAGAATGGGGGTAATAGGGCTGATACACATGGAGCTGGTGCTCCACCGGCGCTGGAACCAGGGATGGTGAAGGACGTCGAGGTCGCCATGCTGGGTGAACAAAACCTGCTGTCGACGATTCCTGCTGGTGTGGTCCCATACGGTGCTGAGGAGGCGTATATGGCATGTATACTTGTGATGCTGCCGCTGATGGATGTTGCTGGACAGAGGGAGAAAGAGGGAACTGCTCGGTTTGATCTCGCAGGTTTCGGTCCATCTGAGAATGAGTAAAAGCAGTATGTGACTCTGTTTGATTGTGGCTGGGCAACTGCGTGTAACTCAATGGCAGCAACAGAAGTGGGAGAGAATTGTGGAGGGGCGGAGGATTGTGTATGGGTAGATGGTTATGTAGCGACGGAGGACGACGATACCTAGATGGTGGTGGCACCACGAGTTGGTAACGGCCGGACTGACGAATGGACTGAATTAGATAAGATGGGACTATTGATTGTGGAGGACCGTTCCTATTTGTGTTAGGTGACCTTGTCAAGAGGCCTCGGCCCTTACCTTGGGCTTTAGGAGATGGTGGGTTGTTGGTCATTTCTTCGGCACTGCAGGGATGGTGATGTCGTTTGGTGAAGGCGTAAGAGGATAAACTTCCGTTTGTTTATAAACCATTGAAGGGGAGTGACGAGTGACGATTGTGGATGGAGCACCCTTCCGTTCATAGAATGTTCAGCCCAACTCCACGTTGGCAAGCTGGCCTCATAGCATGCTTTCAATAACCAGAAACCACCTGGGCAACCAAATGGATTCTATGGTAGTGGTATACATTCTATACTAAGTGTCTGCTGTTCATCAGATCGTATACAAACGGAACACACAACAGTAGACGAACCTACTAAGACTATCAAAAATCATTATCATACTCAAATCCACAAGAGAATGTTCACTGGTATGACGTACCTGGTCAATGGGTCGGTAATACCAGGTGGAGAAGTCCCTTTGCGAGTGTTTCTGTCAGGAACAACGTTAAGCGGGTGAAGATTCCTTCAATCCAGGCATGTAGTGAGCAATTTGTGAAACTGCCCTAAGCAGTATACAAAACCCGACTAAACACTTTCTCCTCAGCTGCTGAGCCTAGTTACCCTACTGTGGAAATGGAATATTCGAATATGGGCCTCCCAACACCTGGGGGTGTTACGTAAAGGTGGTCGTTGACAACTGTAGCGACATAGTGTGCCAACTCATGTACAATCAAGACAAAGACATAAAAAGTTAGACCATCTCTAGTGTCGTCATCAGAATACGACTCAAGTTGGTCTACTACCCCACTCTTTATTTGAAGATATTGGATAATTGTCGGTCCTTTCTCCAATACCAGCTGTACTGGCGAATCGACCGACAGTATTGCCGTGATATACGGATTAAAGACCATCGTCTTTGGAATATATTCGTTGTATGTGCTCAACTGGTGTCGGCACAATCTTATGAATTCAAAAATTTTAGACATCATAGGTCGACATCCACGGGAGGGGACGTGAGGAGTTCGAGTGAGCGGATATTCAGAAGGACCAGTTGAGGGACTTGGATAACCGTAAAGTGAAAAATGTAGACCATGATTTGAAGAAACCAGTGGGCAGTGTGGACGCAAACTTTTCGCAAAAAACATGACTTAAGCAGTAGGGGCCTCACTCTTTCTATAATGTTTTGAGAATTAGTCCCATTCGTAAGGCTCATCGTTTATGAATGGAATATATTCGACCGTTTGTTGCGAATATGGAGAGGAGAACCGTGTGCATAAACTAAGGTACAGAGTGTAAAGAGAGAGAAGGAAAAGACTCGGGATATATACAAGAGAGTTGTGTGCCTTATGCCCTGCCAGATGCCCTATCAGCTTACGGTCAGCTCCATGGAACACCGTTATCCGTCCATCTGTCCAGTGTGTTGCGATGTGGAAGGGGAGAACCGTGTGAATAGACTATGGTACAGAGAGAAGAGAGCGAAGAGAGAGAGAGAAGGAGAAAGATTCGAGATATATAGAAGAGAGTGGTGGCGACTATTGCGTAACCTTTGCCACTCTTGACTTCCAAGCAACAGAGTGAGAGGAATGATAAAGCGAGTGATAAATTCGCTGACTGAGTGATCGAATATGAAGCAATCGAATCCTCTATGAAGTCGACTCCCCACGACTTCCGTCCTTCCAACTCGTTACAGTAGTTTCTAAATCAAATTTGGTGCCAGAATAGTTTTGTGAACTGACTTCAAAGGTGGTTGCGACATCTCAAGGTCTGAAAGGTTAGATTCGCAAAACGAGGCTTGAACCGAGCGTCAGGAGGAGTCCTAATACAATACGTTGCTATTATCATGTGCTGCCCCGATGTTGATGTTGATAGCAGGCTAGTGACATTTGTGCGGCGTACCTTGCATAGGATCTGAATTGACATGGGGTTGGGTGGCATTGGTGTATCGCCATCAACATTAATCACGCCGTTCGTTCTACAACAGAAGACTTTAGTTTCGTAGAAATGGTGCTCATATGTATTTTGTTTGTTGCTCAAAATAATTGTTCGAATTATCTTGGTCACTTTTTCCTTTTCAAACCCTGCAAGCCAATTACCATCCGCAGTGCGCGTAATCCAGGCCAATGCAATTAACGTTACTCTGCGAGACGCCATGCGTGGGTTTCGTGATCAACCAATCTTTGCTTCGCACAAAACCCTTAATTAAATTGCGCCGTATGTACATAGGAAACCACTCGGGTCCACATCCACCGTATCTCTCTTCGATCTCGCAATTATTTTGCGCTTGCCCTGCCGCAAATATTTAGCCGACATTGCTAGCGGGAAAAAATATGTCTGGACAGGAAAGCAGCTCTAAGAGTCCAAAAGATACTCCCCCAGGAGGGGTTGAATCTCCAACCTCAAGATCGCGGAACTATAAGTGAAATTCAGAAGTTAACAGTCTTACGCGCTAGCCAATTGCGCCACAGGGGATGTTGATGTCTCTTTTCCAAAACTGACAGTTATACGCGGGTATGTAACAACGTGGCAGAGATTCTGGGTGTATCTCCGTGTCAGGAGTTAACGCTGAGACTCTCGAGCATATGTGCTAAAGTAGTCTTTCATGTGTACTCGAGTCTTCCCTACTCGTCAGATTTTCATGTCCTCGGAAAAGCAAAGAACCCTAACCCCACACTGGTGCTTGGAGATGGGGCCGCAAGATTAAATGCAATATGAAATGGTACCTCTAACTTCTGCAATTATGGTCAGCATCACATGCGAATAGAACAAAATCGATGCTGGGACACTGCAGAACTCGATGCAAGTGTCAAAAAACACTCATGGGCATTATTGGGTTTGCATCAGTTTAGGAATGTGTGGCACTTCATATATCAGGCTGTAACTATTGTAAATTTGGTTTCCACAGAACATAACAAATCATATATAATTTGCTAGACATTTAGTGTTAATTTGACCCTACATCAGCCTTGTTCTGAGCAGAATTGGCAATGTTGGATATGGGGAATGGGATTGTATTTTTGTCAAAACCACTTACTGATGGAAATGCAATCCCATACCACATATCTAACTTTGTCAATATTTGTCCAAAAGACACATACAAAGGCATCAATTGTGCTTCTGACACAGGAGAATGCATTGGCATTATGTGCGTTTGATCCGCCATAGAATTGCAAAAGTTTTATAAAACCAAGCTGTACTGCAAAGCAAAAAAGCAAACCCACTGTATTCAGAAAAATACTGCACAAACAGAAAGAACAAAACTGTATAGAAACAAAAGGAATGGAAAGAAATGAAGGAAACTAGGCATGGTAGTTATTGCCACCACTGGCATTAATGCCACACTGTATAATTACTGGCAGTTTTGCAATCTCAGTATTAAACTCTTGAATTGTAATCTGTTCCCACTCTTCTAGCAGGACCAACTTTATTTCAAATATAGTCATAATTGTTTCAGAGCCCCTGCACTTTGGTATAAGACTTGTAATCCAGGTGCAAATATGTACAATGGGATTGAAATCAGATAAGTTCGATAGCCAATCAAGTTTTGGAATTCTTTCTTTCTGCTACTGGTTGTTTGTAAAGTTGGAATCATGGGATGGGGTATTATCTTCCATGAGATTAGCTTGGGTTATTCTCTTGACAGTTTTTGCATGCAGGCTAAAGGAGAGGCCATACAACATGCTTGACAGATTGCCATCAATCATCACCCTTTTTATTTCCACACTTCAGCTGTTTAATTTTGAACTTTTTGGGCTGGTATTTCTGTGAAATTCTGGCTTTTAGTGCAACATTCTTTTCTGCCGTGTATTGTTATACTGAAGCTTCTAATTTACATTGTCTGAGCTGCTGCCATTTCTCAGTTATTTTGTATTCAGTATTGAAATAGTCAACCTTATTAATAATTGTTTTATTCAGCTTTGCAATTTCCCATATAGTAGCTTCCTTCTCTTGCTTTGTTTCAAGCACCCACACATAGAAGGAATCTTTGAATTTCCAGCCAATCATTCTCCAGTACATTACTTGTAAACTCTGTATCTTCTTTGCACCCATATAGTCATTATGCCAGTATTCAATCTTGTCTTGCTAAACTATGTACACTCCAAAGGTTCCCCCAACCTTGATTGACATTTCATCAGTGAACCTACCATCTCCTGATTCTTTATCAGCTTTCCAATTCTGGTATCCATGACAGGTGGCCTAACTGTCAAGATTTCAAAACTCCACGTTCTAGGGGTTATAAAAGCCAAACAAACATCTGTAGTGGCAAATATGCACATAAGACAAAAGTCTTGAAATTTGGAATTACTGAAGTGAATACATTGGAATATATAAAAAGTACATTGCTGAGCTCTCTGACATTATTGAGCTTGACAATGAATGTTTTGAATTTGGGTTTAAAAACATAGAGTAAGTAATACACTTGATTACACATATTGTCAAGTATTCCTAATGAGTTCATTACATCTTCATGAACTTGCTTTCATTGATACAATTTTTTGCAACTCTTTATCAAGCATTCACCAACTGATTAACAACACCAAATATCTCCAATAACACAACCATCCTTGTCTATTCCCAATTGAAAATACTACTTATACAAAAGATTGGGTTACTTGTTATGAAGTATTCATCAACCATTGCCAACACTATTAACTTCTTGTAATTGGGATTGCAATTCTGAAGTTCATGTTCAACATGTGACATCTCTATTCTTGCTGGTCTCAACCACAATAACAATATTGTCATACTGTATAACATGATATGGAGATACTTTGGTTGATCCTGACTGGTAAAACTATATTCACTGTCAGTACAATTGTTGCTTCATAACTAGAATGTATCCACAAATATCTATTTCGATAGTGGTTCATCCCATACAAGTCAAGCGGTGCACATAGATGGGCATTTTCAAAGTATAGCCACTATCTTCAATAGTTGTAGGTGTCTTGTAAGTGAACTTCAGAGTCTTTGACAAAGGATATCTGTGAAGTGAGTTTTCCACTTTCGAGAAAGTAAAGATACTCCTGTACTAGTTCTTAATATTGAAGAAAAGCAATCAAAGAATTTTGATAACTTTTGGTTCAACATTGTTGTTGTGGATAATAGATCATAAGTATGTAAATATTGTCTGTAGTGTATTGGGATATAAAAGGTCATATTTTTAAGGTAAAAACATGATAATATTTCAGATCCGTTGCCTACTGTGTTTGTTTCTGAATGTGGATTGCTGCTAGCGCTTGCCCTGTATTCTACCGGAGGCAAAGGTGGTTTTGTACACAAGAGCAGCCAAATGACTATTTCTATTCAGAGGCATATAAGTAAGACTTGATTGTACTTCTCATTGCACGTATAACAAATGCACATCTGTACCATCCTTTAAAATATGGGGGCTCATTCAGTGATACTGGAGCTCATTTGACATCAACTTTTATTATTTTAAAAGTCATCAATACCAATTTTGATAGCAAAATAGAAATTTCCTTTTGACAATATATATGCTAGAGCATCATCAAGCCTCCTAAATGATTATCTTGCTCCTGCTGATTTTGCTACCATTGTGCGATAGCAATGAATAAGTAATTTTCTTCAGCACCAGCAGTTTGTATATGCCATACAGCACACACAGAATTCTGGTGATGTTGCTAATGCAAATGTCAGACCACAACTTCAAATTGGTAATGTTTTCTCAATGTTGAGTGGAGTAGTGAATGACAGAAATGTAATTCCCTCAAGCGTTGAGTGGGTGACCAGCTGAAAGCTTGCCACATAACTAGTGTTCTTACGTGTTTTCCCTGATGTGGCCAGTGTGTTTCCTTGGGTAATCTGCTAAAGTGCAAAACCGCTGGGGGCTGATATCTAGTCCCAGATACCTATTTGGTAGGTAGAACCAACTACCAGGGCACAGGAAGCTTAAACTCATTGATATCATCTCTAGGAATAGCAAAGTCCCTCTTACATGGCTAGTAATGTCTGCCCAACTAAATCAGAAGGCACCATAAATGCCAAATGACTGATTTGTTCCACAATGTACTATGATGTAGATAGCTTTGGTCCAACACCTGGTGTACAGTTGACCCAAAAATCCCCACCATGGAATCATGCAGCCTCGGCTATATGGGTAGATCTAGGGGGCTCTGTGGATGATATTGGGGCTCATATCTTCATCATGATATACTATGTCTTTGCCAGCTCAATTGGTGGTAAACCTGATAACTGTTTGAATAAAAGAATATACTGTCTCTACAAGGGATTGCAAGCCCTCATCAAGGCCAGGTATTGGAGCTTAGGGTATTTGCTGGCCTTTCCGCTGAGCTATATTGAGTCCCCCACTGACTTCAAAGCAGTACTCTGAGCAGTGTAATTTCCAACGACACAACCTTGATCTGGTGGGGTGAGCCTGGGTTTTGTTAGACTGTCGTACTATATACATATGCTAAGTGAAAACCCCTAATACAAGCTTGGTGATTCCAATGTAAATACCAAACTAATAGTTCTTGAAGTGCTTGTGCTCCTCATTATAATACATAGCTTCTACTCCATTGAAGCTTTAGTTTTTCATGATATAATTGTTCTCAAAATTGCCAAAATTCAAATACTTAAATTTAATTTAACTCCAGTAAAATCCTTCCAAGAATAGTAACGACAATACCATGCAGATTATTCATTGATATTAACAGAAAATGCAATAATATGGAAACTGCAGCAGCAGCATCCGTAAAATAAACAGCAGATTATGCATCAATATGAGCAATGACCTGAGACATTCAACACCAGCAATAGAAGCAACATCTACATAAACAACAGTATCAACTATAATACATGTGGAATATACATCAACATAGGTAGGAATAACAATGAAACAAATTGAATACCAGCAACAGCAGCAGCAACGGCAATATAACCAGCAGATTATGTGTTGATACAAGCAGAAATGAAAATAATAAGAGAAATTCAGCACCTGCAACAGTAGCAAAAATAGCAGCACACCAGGAAATCATGTATTGACACAAGCAGGAATGACAACATGAGAAATCCAGTACCAGCAACAGCAACAGCAACAGCTGTCAGACCTCGTCATCAGTAAGTAATGGATCAATATTGTCCTGTGGATATATAGCCTGATCATTTGGAGGGGTATTCTCATCATTCACCACAGTATCAGTGTCACTTGCATCAATATCAGTGAAACTTGTCTTTGGAGTAGACTCTGACTATTGAAATAGTAAGTACTAAGCCAGCATATTGCACTGGTGTATGCAAACAAATTTCTGATCAGTGGCTGAAAGGTTCTCAGGGATCCAAGTACGGAAATTTTCATTGCAATTGGCCCAGTCATTTCAGCCAATAATCAGGATATTGTCTCTGTACCTGAACAGTTTTCACTTGTGGTGAATTGCTACTTGAATGTTGGAGATCTTTTTTGCTTGTACATCTGCTGATAAAGACAAGAAGTTATCTTCCAAACTTTTGAAAGCCACTACCAAACACATGTTAGACTTGCTTCTACAAGTCAAATAATACATACAAGCAGTCCAGGAAGTAGATAAGAAGTTGCAACAAGGTCTGTAGATTCTACTTTTATAGGCTGTCAAGGTATGCCAGAGTGCTGTCACAGTGAGCATAATACAGATTGGGTTGATTATTCTGATCATTTGCATAACAGTATTTCCAAGTTGTCTGGTTCCGCCAAAGTAGGTACAGTAGATAAGTTCGATAATTTCAGAAGCAGCAAATCGGAAGGAAATATCCAAATGAAATATTAGCCATCCATAGAGTGAATTATGGATCAAAGCAAGAGCAACCTATATCGCAATGTGTACAGGGACAGATGAATATATTCTTCACCTAAAGCCAGTCCACTTCCCTTGACACCTCTATCTCTGGCTTATTATTCAGCTTACACAATATCAGAATTATTTGTTTGGCCCTTTGGGATAATATACCATAATCCATAGTGATTTTGCCCAAACATTGTTTGTCAGTTAAGAACCAACAGGCTTAAATGAAGTACTCATTCTTGCCAACCATTGTTGGATAGGCTCCATCCCAACATCTCTTGGACTAATACTCTTTAAACCTCCATGCCACCAGAAATATAGATGTGCTGTACATATTGCCAACCCAGTGAATGGGTCCTTGAAGAATGTAATGTGAATAATTTTGTTCTTCATCATATCCAGAATTCTTCCTGGGATGCAGAGGATGCTTGATTAGTCAGTTAACTCAGAGTCTGCAAGAATCGCTGTGATTTCATCATTCATCGGTTCATATGTCATAACATCTCTGAGTGACTTAGTTGCCTGGCATGTAAGCTTACAATACTCAGCAGGCATGTGCTTCCAGGTAATGAACATCAGTATTATATCAAATATATTACTTGTTCAGATGGGGTTTGATTACTTTACACTTGCCAGTTGTACTTGTGAGAGTTCTCTTCTCCACTTTGTTTGAAACTATTACTAAATTAGGATGATTTGGCACATGTACAGGTGAAGTCAAATGTTCCTGTGATGTTTATTTCCCGAGAGATGATGTTGAAGGTACCAAATATGGGATGATATACAGGCTCTCTCCAATACAATTGCGCAATTCTTTGTAGAGATTGGAGATCTGTACTTTCTAATGTCTTGTAGATGATAGAGGATAACATAGAGAACAAGGCGGAAGATGAACATCAGTTGAATATTCAAGAAATGTATACTTATTATCATTGTGATGGATTCTCCTGGAGTGACCATATGGGGGAGGATAGAATGGTCACCCTGAGTATCTTGATCTTTGTACAGGTTCCACTTACTGTGATAAAACAGCGAAGTTTTTCACCATTCCAAGAGTACATAAATATGGGGTAAGGAAAGTACCAGGATTAAGTGGCTGATTAGGGGTAAAGGCAAATACTGAAAGAAAAAAGAACTCACTTGTTGTGCTGCTGAATACAGTCATTCAAACAACTGCTTTTGTAGGCTTATTTCCATCTAAACTTGCCATAAATATATTTCCCATAGTAATCTTACTTAGTACTAAATTGGTAGTTGGTGAACCAGTTGGTATTGAGCTCCAGCAACCAGTATCTGGCCGATGGTATCTATTGGTTGAATAGAAGAGATCAGTTCACTAATCCTGAAACCACTGGGTCAGCTGCAAATCCTAGTGTTGTTGCATTTCCCATGGAGGAATAGCTTAGTATTTGGTACTTATAATGTTGTTGATAAGTTCAAGAATACACTTATTACAGTGAAAAACTTCAACACTCAGATAGTGAAGATATTCTGTGAATATAATCACTGCTGTGCAATTGCACTTGTATAAAAACTATTCAATATTCATATTTACCAGGCCATTATTTTGACTAATCAGGTTGAATACTTCCAGCCATGATACAGATGGCCATTACAGGGGTATGGATAAAAATTAATCAATATCAAAACCTCCAAATGATGTGAATCTCCATCAATTGAATAAAAAATAACATGAGTATCAATATCTCAAGAACTGAAGAAACCATTAATACTGATACAAAATATCAACTGAACCAAAAGTAAAAACAAAACAAATAACAAAATGAAAACCATGACCAAAATTGTAACTACAAACTCCATTTGATTCATTATTGCTACCACTGTCTTTCAGACTAGTCAGCAGCAGTGCCCAAAATATAATGGACTTATTGAGACATGCAACCTACTTCTTCTTTGTCAGAGAAATCGTTCCAGGCAATGGAGGATTTGTAATGTTGAGATCATTATTGAGTTAGGTAACCTCCAACTCATACATATTTGTATTTGCCCAGTCAGCATAAAATTCCACAGCCCTTGTTTGAATGTATTTCAGCATCTGGTGTTGGTATTTGATGTGCTTTTGAACGATGATTTGTCTCTTTTTCTGACCTACCTGGCTCCATGGAAGAGATTGGGGCTTCTCTTAAATTATAATATTCCTAACATCTTCTTTTGCATCAGTGCATTATATGAGAACATCTGGAGCCTCGGGAGAACGTACTGATATATGAAAAGGAAATGATTGCCTGTGATTCATGAGTCAGGTCATGCAGAATCTGATTGGTTCTGAAGGTACACAATATCCAGGAGTGGATCAGTTCAATAGCTTGCCTGAACATGCCACCCACCCAATACTTGGTCGTCACTGAGAATTACTACCTTGTTCTTCCTCGCAGTCTTTAAAATTTCTTCATTCTGTACCATATCTGCCCAGATGGCCTGAACAGTTCCTGTTGATTTGGGAATCGAATATAGCAGTCACAGCAGCAGGTAACTTCAGGAGGTTGACAAACCCAAGGAATATATTGTAACAATAAGAGAATAGTCCTCCTAAGGCTACTTATAGGTGAAATTCTAACCTTTTTGATTCCCAGTCATCTTGCAAGAAACTTAGGCAACTGAAATAGCAATTGGTAAAGAGCTTTCTGATGTTGAAACTATCCCTGCAGCTTATTGGAACGTTTGCTTGGCTGGCAAATTGGATGCATTATCATTATCCGCTGACTATATGTTAAAATGATCTCAAAAAACATTGAGCTTTTGTAAACACTTCAACAGCCCATGTCTTTGACTGTATAAATAAGTTAAAGATGCTGACCACTTGCACCAATCAGTGAGCCTCCTGGGTGGAATAGTCAAGGGCAGCCATGAATTATATGATATCATCAGTGTGCCTTGTGTATAATACTGGAATTTTGCATTGTCTAGATTTAATTCCTCAATCATCTGCATGAGATACTTGAGAAAGTTTGTCCATTTTTTGTCTTCTATATCTTTCTTACTATGGATTCCATTTGCAAGGCCATAAGCTCCAATCTGAGATCTAACTATATTATCTTTCCATTCATCACTAGCACCTGTTCCTCCAACTGCAAGCATCTTCGAAATCCACTAAGCATCCTTTATCTCCCTAGTGTTGGCCTACTGCTAAACAGTGTTAGCAACAGGTCCGGGTTATTCAGCCGCAGTCCAGTTCAGAACCGGATCAGTGGCCCTGGATATATTGCTAGTACTACATGTGGCCATACTGTACCCACCAGGCATTCAATTGAACAGTTCTAGTATTATGATATTTTACTTCCAGTTAAATGGCTTCAAGAATTATAGGTATTTGAATAAGAGTTTGGTACAGAGTGAATTACTTATTACAGTAGTCAAGATGCTCATATTATGGGGTTCACAGTACTTGGGTTACTCTCTATTCTATTTTAGAGCAATAATGTAGTTCTGCCTAATGACAGTAGATGCTTATCAATATTTGACTATATGGTATATAAATTACTATTGAACTGGATTTTGAAGTAAGCATCAGAAGAAATTCATATGAGATATGAATCCATTCGTCCAAATGAGCAGAATCTTGCACTCTTACTCTCTTTTAATATTGTGCATCTATTCAAGTAATATTGTTATCTAGGTAATATTATCTAGATATTGTCATCAAGTTATTGTTATTTGTTGGGAGTTTGTGGATTTATGAGGTTTTCTGTGATCAGACCCCAGAGACAAAGAAATCAACCAGACTTGATATTAAAAATCAATAGGTGCAATCGATTTGTCATATATACAATACTTTTATTTAACCAAGTCAATTCTTCAATTCAGCTTCTGAAGCAGCATTGCTGTCAAGAATTTGCACAACAATGGAATCATTTGCATGTTTTGTAGCGGGACATACTTCCATTTTGAGTTCTTTGTGACACATCTAAGAGGCATTTACAGAGAACAAGTCAGAATAATCGTATGAAACACACTTCTAGATGAGGGATACATCTTTCAAGATACATTTATTCATATAGGAGAGCATGTTTAGCCTGAGATCAATCGCGATGAGAATGAGGAGCCCATTGCTTCCAACACATGACCTGCCTCAGGTCACAAAGAAAACTACCAACTATGGACTGAAACAGTACAGCCATCAGCTTTCAATTCCCAAGACTTTGCACTGAATGGCTGAATGCTAACAATCTGGAATGTCATATGATGGTCTGTTTGTTCTACTAGATGAGAAATCTAGAAATTGGAGCTATTTTTCAAGTGAAACGAAGTATCAATTCCTTGAATAGACAGTTAAAAACCAAATCACAAAGATGGCAATTGATAGCCTTTTGAGACTTGATGCCAATAAACCTGTTACTTCTGCTCACCTACATTTCAAAAGAATTCATAATATAACTGATGACTGTACAATGCAAATATGGAAAACCGGCAAGGTGTCTTTCACATCTTTAAATACAGAAGGTCTTTTTTCATATGCACAATGATTTTCTCACATCCCAATAACTTGCATTGAGTTTCTCCTCTGATATCAGATTTATACAAATGATAGTATGTATGCACTGGATCAGGAGTATAATGAGATAAGCGAACAAATCGACTCTGGAGTGCATAAGGTGACTGTTAGTAGAATTGACTGATTTGTACCTTATTCTGATCTTTCAAACATGCAGGCTTTGCATTGAAGCTGATGAAGAATTTGTAGAATTCAAAACCTGTCAAGTATTCACAATGATTCCATATTATCTGGCCATGATCTGAGTTGGAACCGGAAATTGGTGCCTGTACAGGTTCAGTTACTGTTTCAAACCTGGACTGCAGTCCCTGGTCCTGCTCTGAAACTGCCAAAAAACCAAACTGCCCAATTACAAGCAATTCCAACCCGGAACCAAACCAAAATCTTTTGGGCTGGGGCAGGTTTTACCTGCAGCAGAGCCTCATTTCTGATTGGCCCCAATAATGCCATATTTTCTTCTCCAATGATATAATTGAGTTCTGATTGGATTGTAACATGTTATATACCTGGATTATGCAGTTTTGGGCACTCTTTTGCCTCCCGCTGTCCGATCTGCAATCCGTGTGGCATCTCCAGTGTCACTGTGAAATAATACAGATAATGTGGTCAAAATTGACTATTTTTTCAAGCAATTCAACAAATACCGATCGGATCGTTCAATTCCAAGCATATGGTGAAAGAGCATCCGAAACTGTATATTCTTGGTATATATCAAGTCACAATCGAATCCGAACTCGCTGACATAATTGGAGCAATAGTTTTAGAGGTGGAATTGTCCAAAACCCAATGGGTAAAAGTTCAATTGTGGGTTTGGCAGCAGAAATCAGAGCTATTTTGGATTTAGTATCAGTCAAAAATGGAATGGTTTGCCTTGGTTCTCGTTTTGGAACTTGAAATTTGCACTGGTTTGCATTTGCCACAGTTCCAGAACCGGAACCAAACTAAACCTGTAATGTGGGACTATTGCGAATACTAAACCTGTTAGAAGCACTATTATTCCAATTTTGGTAGCTCTAATCAGACTCACCTTATGAATGATTCTTGCCATAAGAAGGAATGGCCTATATACCTTATCTTGGATAACATTTGGTCATCTGAATGATGCAAGCCAATGAAAATGTGTTGCATTATCTTAGTATTATATCCAGTTCAAACAAAGAATCCTTATAAATGACCTAGCAAAACCCAGATATTGAAAATTAAATGGAACTATAATTGAGAGATTCTATGAAGTATCTTCAAGCTAATATTTACACGTCTGAATGAAGTATCTGTCATACCCGGTATAATACCCTTGGAGTGTAGATATATATAATCACTGATGATGTACCTGATTAAGATTTCATCAGCTGTCATTCATTTCAGGGATCTGAGCAAAGCTAGAGAATACTGTGCGCGGAATAGTGAAGATACTCTTGACCAGACAATGCTAGGAAATGTACTGCTCCGAACAATTAAGCTAGTGAATACATTGCTACAAATGGCAAGGCTACTCTATACTGAAGCTAGAAAATGCACCGCTTTGAATAGCAAAGCTACTTTCTACCAAACAAAGCAAAAGGGATAACCACACCAGTCAACCATTTTTCTAAATGAGTCAACAACCAGCACAGTGATCGCCATGTGCACACTTGCATTCGAATCCTAACCCCCAATTACCCCCCCTACAATAGGGCATCTCTCTTCCAGGACCTTCATTGTTGCTGGGTGGAAAACTGGGCCTCTTACCCCTCTTTTTCCCCTCCCTGCAAAAGGGCCCTGACTGAATCTCCACACAACCAATTCTTATCCAATCAACTGTAAACTTTGGGAGCATTGAAAGCAGATATAGACAAGGCTCAGGTTTTAATTTCAGACCTAAAGCTTAACATTTGCATTAGTTCCACAAAATCTTCAAAAAGTCGCTTTTTCACACCTACCCCCCTTCTATTTCAGTTGAATCATCTCTAAATCACAATTGGACAACGGCAATCAATTCAGCGGCCTCAGAAGCCCTGAGAACGAACCATCTACACCTGCCTACAAGCCCCTGACTGTGTGGGCCAAAAATCCTTGAGAAGTCGCATTTTGGCTTCTACCCCCCCTCGATCTTTGTGGAATCAACTCCAAATCACAAACGGACAACGGCAATCGATTCAGCGGCCCCAGAAGCCCTTAGAACAAACCATCCATACTTGCCTACAAGCCCCAGACATCCTGTGCCAAAAGTCCTTGAAGCCAAAAACCCAAATTCGAATTCCATCGTTTCTCTACGAGATTTTCATCCGTTTCGAATGCCCTTATGAACGCAGCGTGTACACACACCCAGGTTTACCCTGCCAAAAGCGCATTTCAATCAGACAAAAATTGATACCACAACGGTCAGTTTTCGACATTTTCGCATTTTTCGCATTCTCTCATTTACCCCCTTTGGAACATATTGGCCACAGGGGCCCAGCAGACCTAACAGGGTGTAGGCGACAATGTCTGGCTACTTTGCCGCCATTGACCCCGTGAGTCTTTGGGTGGATCCTCCAGAGTTAAGTTGCACTTCCTTTCTTGCAGTGGTTTTACAGCCCCATTACATAGCAGGCCTCTTAGACGTTTTCTTGTCGCTACGGGTGTCTCTGTATCTGCTGTGAGGAGGCAAACGCTCTGGTACAAGGCTCCAACTCCTTGCTAGGAGAAAAGAGGTGAAGCCCTAACCACCTCAGGGAATAGGTGGTACCGAGGCCACATATATCAACACTCAAACGTCAGATTTTCATCCATTTAAAATATCTAGAAAATATTTTTTTCTTTAACATATTTAGCACCTTATAAACCCTCTAAAGTCTTAAATGACTTCCCCAATACCACCACCACCCCCACCTGGCACTTCCAGTACTTATGCAATGCACCTTTACTCAAACCCCAGTTCCGACCCACTTTCTGCAATTGATGCCTCAGCTGTATCACACACTACACTTACAGACCACATATCCAAATGAGGAAGGAAAGGCTAGCAGGGAAGTACTCTCCGACTGCCGGCTAACACACCATACCCCCCACTCAATGCCCTTCATACACGTTCAAGCACCCGCATGGCCATTGGTAATGTTCATCCCAGGACACCCTCCGAACCACTACAGCCATCTTCCCCACCTCAACAATCAACCAACCAAGGCCATCTTGGAAACCCTGAAAATGCAGATCTAGAACTTGGAGATGCCCCAGAAGATACTGAGGCCAATGACGAATGTTCTGACGATGATGACGATTCTGAAGATGAAGACATTCAGGACCCATGCACCAACCAACTGAATCCAAATGACGAAGATGAGGATAGAATTCATCAGGTATTCAAAGCTATCCTTGAACCACTCCACAAGGATATTCTCAAAATCAACAAACGTCTCACCATCCAAAACCAAAAACTGGCAACCTGCTTAGCCACAATGGAAACCAAACACAAAATTACCCTCAATACCATTGCAACTCTTGAACAATGAGTTGAATACCTTGAACAAATCCAAGCTTCAAAGAAAGATGCACCACCAGCACCACCAGACCTACTAATTCCAGCCGTCCCAGAAGGGACTTCCCCAAAACCCACACTTTGGTCAGCAATTGCATCTGCATGTGCCAGGAAAGATCCACCAAAAGATAAGAATGGGCGTACTCTGAATCCCCGTCCTCTCTCCAAAAATAAATGCACACTAGTGATTGCCCGACACAGTGATCAACCAGTTACTGCCGATCATTCAAGACTTAAGCTTGCTATCAATGCCACCCTCCGACGCTGCCACACAGACCCTTTGGCCAATATTGGACATGTTTCTGCCAACTATAGGCACAATCTCGTCCTCTTGACAGCAGATGCCTACCCTGTGGAATTGGTACTGGCACACAAGGCTGCTATTGAATACACTGTTCGTTCAGTCGATACAACAGCACAAAGTCCCAAAAAGCAAAAAACCTGGATCCGAATGATGGTTCATTCCATTGACATTACAATGTTTCCTGAATGTGAAACACGAATGAAATTATCGAATGAAGATATTGAGATGAACAACAATCATATCAAGCTTACCACTCTACCACAATCCCTTACAAAGCCAGAAATGTGACCACTCAAAAAGGCAACCACCATGGATATTGCAGTCCGTACTGAACATGAAGCAAAACTTATTCAAGATCATGGAGTACAACTAGAGGGCAAGACCCGCAAAGCTGACCGATATGTGGCATTCCAACCGACCGACCAATGTACTAACTGCCAACAATTTGGCCATTTCTATCTATGATGCAAACAATCACCTTTCGGCAACATATGTGCAGAACCTCACACCACTACCTGCCACTCATGTGGATCATGTCCCAGCATAGGCAAACAGTGTGTCCACGATGTTATCCAATGCATCCACTGCAAGGGTAATCACCGGGCCAACAATTCTAAATGCCCAATAATTACTGCTATACGTGCTGAGTTACAAGCCAAGTTCATGAAAGACCACCCGACCATTACCCATGCCTAAACAACCTTCCTATTCACCCACCAAAATTAGAATTATACAACACGACTGCAACTGTTCCATCTCAGTCATCAATACCCTTCTTGATTTTGCAGTGGGAATGGCTGACTTTCTTTTACTCCAAGAACATGGATTCAACCCAGACAATACATTCATTACAACACACCCTGGATTTGAGCTACTGATACCACCTAAAAACTTAGGAAAACACAAATCAAAACACTCAAACGTGCTGAAGAACTTGTTCAGATGATGGAAACCAATAACTTTTCCCTCCTCAATCAACCAGACACCCCAACATACTACTACCGGAATTGCAAGGGAACCTCTATTATCTACCTCGCCTTTACCTCACATACCATCAATGACTCAGTTTCAAATTGGGCAGTGGATGACGATGCATCGATTGGTTCAGACCATGCAACAATACGTGTTGATATTTTGGCAGAATCTGAACTTGTTACCACAGACTCCATCACAATACGATACAACTGGAACAAGACAGATGGGGATTTATTCTCGACAACTCTCAATACACTCTCCCATGTCTCCCGAAGGCTCTGGCAATACCTCCATGAACAACCAACCGAATCAAACCTTGACAAATACGCCGAACTGCTCCGAGATATGATTCTTGATGCAGTCAAAGAATCTACCCCAGTCCTCCTGCTTAAAACACATTTGAAACGCTGGTGAACATGCCAACTTGAAATCTCCCGAACCCAGATGAACCGTGCCCAGAAGCAGTGGAAGAAAACCCGCCTTGATAGTGATCACATCAAATTCAAAGCTGTTCGAAACCAATATTTCCACGATATCCGCAACTCCAAGACATCCACGTTGATCGAATTTTTAGCAAATGCACAAGGCACTAAGATATTTACCGCACTCCATTATACCAAACCCAGGAAAACCCTATGGACACCACCCCTGTCATTCTCCAATACAACAGCTGTGACTATTGAAGAAATGGCAGTACTGTTCCGTTCCACCATATTCCCACCCCCACCAGTAGCACCTGCCCCCACTGATATTACCAATTGACCAACCCTGCCATGTGTTACATTTACTCTGACAGAAATAAAACAAGCAATTTTCATCTCTGTACGACGTAAAGCCCCCAGACTAGATGGGCTTCCCTTTTACTGTCTCTGGCAAGTATACCTCGCAGCCACCGAACAATTCACCAGTCTCCTTGCTATACTTGGAACCACCGAATATTACTCTACCTGTTGGCAGCAAGCAACGACTGTGATTATACCCAAACCTGGAAAACCTGATTATTCAATACCTAAGGCCTACCGACCTGTTGCCCTTCTCAATTGCCTTGGGAAGATTCTTGAAACGTTTATACCAAACCGAATTGCCTACATGGCTGAAAAATACTACCTACTTCAAAAAGATCAAATTGGAGGATGAAGACAACGTTCTACTATAGATGCTGCAATTGCACATACACATGAAATTGAACAAGGAAAGCACGCAAAGAAATCACTACTGCTCTCTTCATGAATGTAAGAGGTGCATTTGATAATGTATCCAAGGACCGTCTACTCCAATCTTTACGACAACTGGGCTACCCAACTGCAATTCAATTTTGGGTGGTTCACTTTTTATCCAACCATACAACCGTACTGGCATTTGATGGACAAAAGGAAGACCTCAGCCCTGTCCGCAGAGGAATCCCTCAGGAATCGCCTGCATCCCCAATTCTCTTCCTCCTCTATCTCAGTCCTCTCTTCTACAAACTCACAACCCATTACCCCAGCTCCTGGACTCCCAGCTATATTGATGATATAGCAATTGTTGTTCAAAGCAAATCAAAAGCCTATAATAGAAGATGCCTTGAGGTTGCTGCACAGACAGCTTTCAAATGGGCAGAAAACAATGCTGTACAATTTGATGACTCAAAGTCAGAGATGATGCACTTCCACAATAAACGAAACGGTAATACCACCGATGACAAAATGATTACCCTACTCAATGGCACTACCATTTCCCCCGGCACAAAAGGCATTGGCCCAGTTGTGGTCAGGTGGATTGGTATTTGGTTTGACAGAAAACTCAACTTCAAATACCATGTTATGCTGAAAGCCGCAAGTGGCAAACGAGCCCTTGGAGCCCTCAAATCACTAGCCAATACAGAATCAGGACTAACTCCTAGTGCAGTCCGCCAACTATACAATGCGTGAGTTGTCCCAGTTTGGTGGACGGGGCAAGTAGCATATCAACAGAAATTTGAAACCTCTCAAAATATGGCCCTTCGGTGTATTCTTGGAGCCTTCCGCACATCACCAACAATAGCCCTACACAATGAATCAGCCCTGCCACCAGTTGCTGTACGACTTAATTACATGCGAAGAAAATATGCAATTTGAATACTTACATTTCCTGAAATGCACCCAATCCGACAATGTTGTACATCGACTTTCCCTCCATTTTTATGTAACTCCAGAGTCTAGTAATACATCTGGGCCCTGGATTTCATGGCACAGTATGCAACAAAATAACCACAAATTTGAAACACGTCTTATCCAAACCTTATCGACTCTCAGCCCATGGATTTCTCATAGCTCACCGATTGAAACCTACCCAACCACAGCCTGCCCACCATGGATTGAAAGCAGAGTCAAAACACAAATTCATCCCCGCTCAAAAAAAGAGAAAGCCAAAGCCCACAAAGCACAGTATGCATTGTTGAAACAAGATGACCGCAATATTGTGTGTTATACAGATGGATCCATGTTGAACGAAAACATTGGTGAAGGAACTGTAGTGGAAATGACTGGAGAAGAAGTCATTGAAGCAACCTACCCAATGGGCCATCAACCGGAAGTTTATAACGCCAAATTACTTGGTATTCTTAAAGCTGCACAGAAATGCTTTCAGATTTGTCAACGTAATAACATCACCAAAAGACATATATGGATTTTCACAGACAATCAAGCTGCCATACAATGTCTCAATACCTTCAAACCCGCCTCTGGACAGTCCACTTCCCTGGCACTGTCCAATATCGCCAATAACCTCCATGCACTGAAAATCACAATCACAGTACAATGGGTTCCTGGCCTTACAGATGTACCTGGAAATGAGCTTGCTGATAAGTTGGCAAAACAGTCCACTCTTGAAAAACCACCTATCTATTATAATACCTCACTATCGTACCTCAAGCGGGTAACCCGACAGCAAAAATGCAGTAATTGGGGGATTGGTGCATGAAGCATCCAGCAAAAGGAAAGAACAATATTGGAACTTTTCGTACGAAACCAGACAATATTTTCACACGTGGCAACCGTCAGTTTGCATCCACTGTCACCCAACTACGAATCTGACATGGATACTTCTGCAGTTATCTATACAAAATACCAACTAATTCCGTTGACTCCCCTCACTGCCCATGCCACTATGGAGGATCCCAGTCACCAGAAAATCATCTTCTAAGATACCCCCTGTACCAACGTGAACGACAAACGATGCGGAAGGAGATTGGAGTGGTACACTCTCGATATTTCTGGAAGCATCTTCTTTATTCAGATAAAGCAATATTACCTTTGAAACATTTTCTGCACAACATACATATAGCTACTTGAAGATGGTACCTGGGCCAATTCCATAATGATGAACACCTTGGGCAGGATAACATCCGAATTGCAGGCCAGGGAACTGTCAACGATAGGGTAGAAAAACATCAGAGTGAGAGTGGAGGGGATGATAGGGAGGATGACGATGATGAGGAAGGGGAAGCAGAGAGTTGAGAGGAGGAGTAAATGAGATCAGGGAATGGAGGGGGAGGGCAAACTCCAGCAGGAGAACCCGCATGATATGCAGGACCAAGCCGAATGAGACTGACTAATATTTCATTATTGTATGAAGCGTGTTACAGACCGCTATAATTTGTTGAAAAATTTCTTTGTAGCTTGAGCAGGGGTGACAGCAGACTGCGGAGCGGTGCTACCTAGCCAGGGGTTTTTCGTTTTTCCTTTGTTCAGTTTCATTAGTTGTTCTTGTTCACAGTTATTTGTTTGTTCTTCACCAGCCATAGCCTGCGGGCTGCATGCTGTATGATGGATAAATAGATAAATGAATAAACCTCCCATTTGGCCTGATGAATGCACCAAATCAGCTCATGTGTATGATGAACTGCATCTTGGAGCCAATGAAACACAAATTCATTGTGGTATATCTTGACGATATTATAATTCACAGCTGTACCCTGGTAGTGCACGTCCTACATGTTCGAAAAGTCCTGACCTTGCTAGCAGAACATGGTCACAAGGCCAAAAGTGCAAAACGCACCTGTGCGCATCAGAATATTGACTTCTGTAGCTTTGACATTGATAAGGACAGCATCAACGCCCAGGAACATAAAACCTGTGCAGTCATAGACTGGCCCAAACCTGAAAACAGTAAAGATGTCAGAGGCTTCCTGGGCCCCACCAGTTACTATGAGAAATTCATTGAACACTACACTCACATCGCCAGGCTGCTGTACACTGTCTGCACATCTCCGAATGGAACAGGGGACGTTGGGCAGCGATGTGGAGAGCCTGAAAAGGTTGTCCGCTCTCTATTCCCCTGGAAAAGGGAATGCCAACATGCCATCGACACCCTCAAACAAGAACTCAGCAATGTGCCAGTCCTCGTCTTACTGGATCCCACGGCTAAATATTGCCTAAATGTCGATGCTAGCCAATACGCGTTGGGCCCAGTGCTCTCCCAGGTGCAAGACTAGGCAGAGAAGATACAGGGCAATGTCAGCCATAAATTACACAATACGGAGACGCGATACCCAGCATACAACAGAAAACTTTTAGGTATCAGAGATGGGGTATTATACTGGAAATTCAACCTGCAGGGAGCCTAGCAGCCATTTTTGGTACATACAAACCATGTGACCTTGCGTTGGATTTTCACACAACCACACTCACTGTGCTTTGGATGGATATCCTGACGATCCTCCAGAATTTTGACTGGGAGGTCAAGCAAATGCCGGAAATGAAGAATTAGGTCGCGGTCTTATTGTTTCGCCACCCGGATGTTTGATGGAGCGTTGCAATATAATGGCACTTGAAGTTACTGCGGCGGGAGAATGGATTCATGACATCAAGGCTGGCATAATTGACGACAAATGGTTCGGGCCTATTGCACATTTCTTAGCCAACCCAACTCCCTGCCCCCTGTCACTGACAGCATCTACAAAAGAATGCAAACTATGGGTGTCAGCGCAATGTTTCTATTTAGAAGAGAATGGCTTATTGCAGTTACGTAGAGATTTGAAAAGAAAGAGGTGGAGAATGATCAAAGGGCAAGGATAAAGATGGTGAAGAAGAAACAAGAGTAAAGGAAAAGGCTCAGACGAAAGAGGTGGAGAATAATGCAAGGGCAAGGATAGAGGACGGAGAAGAAGAAACAAGAGTAAAGGAAAAGGCTAAAATGAAAGAGGTGGAAAATAATGCAAGGTCAAGGATAAAGGATGATGAAGAAGAAACAAGAGCAAATACAAAGACCGAAAAGAAAGAGACAGAGAAAAATGCTATGCGAGAGCGGCTGTCTATTTTAAAGACGATATGGCAACGAATCCTCCATGAGGCCCACGGCACACCCGCCGGGTGATACTTTGGTGCAGACAGAACGTACTTACGCATGAAAGACAGATATTTTTGGAGGAATACGTGGCGCGATACCCAGCGATAAGTTGCAGGCTGTGACATATGCCATAAAACCAACCACCGGAATACGACACCCATGGGCCTCCTCCAACCACGTTCTATAGCCCAAGGCCATTGGCAAAGAATAGGCATCGACTTCATAACCAACCTACCAATCTCAGAAAATGGACACAACTGCATTGTAATGTTTATCCACCATATGATGAAGAGAGCACATTGGCGAGCCTGCAAGAGAACAATCGACACCCCAGGTTTTGCGCAGATATTGATTGATGACATCGTCCACCTACACGCAGTGCCACAACAGGTTGTATCAGACGGCGATGTTTGCTTCACAGCAAACTACTGGAGACAAGTACTGTGGATTCGACAGATGAAACTGCTCATGTCTACGGCGTTCCATCCAGAAATGGATGGTCTTTCGGAAAACTTGAACAAGACGGTGGTACGTTATTTGCGAGGCTTTGTAACACACAATCAGGCCAATTGGAACAACTACTTTCCACCAGTGGCATATGCTTACAATTCCTCTATATACGGTTCAACGAAACAGACGCCTTTTGAACTCGACATTGTTTATGCGCCGCCTTTACTGCTGGTCTTGATTGCAGACCACCAACAGCCAGAGGCCATAGAATAGGCAAAAACCTCACAAGGCCGTGAATTGATCAAACAATTGCAGCATATTTCAGCAGTCGCCAGAAACAAACTCCACAATGCTCAGGATGAACAGACGGCTGAGGCCAATAAATCACGATGCCCGATCGACCCTGCTATCACCGCCAGTGCGAAGATATCTTGAAATATGAAGGATCTGCCAATCACATACGCCAATGTCAACCCTACACACTGCAAACTGGTACATCATTACATAGGCCCATACAAGATCCTCTGAATACCCAGGAATGCCATCCCATTAGATCTTCCAAACGACATAATGACCCATGATACTTTTAATGTCAGCAGGCTCAAGATTGACTGCACAGATAATTCCAGAGTTGCTTGGTGTTGGCCGCTTCCACTGGTACGAACAAGCCGTGCAGGCTCAAGTCATGTCGTTGACCCAATCGCAAATCACTGGGCAAGCTCTGATTGAACCAGTTGGGAATACGAAGTGAAATTGGAAGGATGGGACGGGAAGAATAACACATGGGAGCCAGAGGAGCATATGGCAAAAGCACAAGACACCGTGAAGCAGTACTGGAAAGAAATAGGTGGGTGGCCAAAGGCGAAGAGGAAAGCGAGATTGAAGAAGGCATGAGAAGCAAGTTTCATTTTCGGTTTTTTTTGGAGGAAGAATTTCATGTTTTATTTGTTTGTTTCTCAGTCATGGTGGTGGGATAGGAAAAAATTTTCCTCTTTTGTTTGGATGGTCGAGAAATGTCATGGAGGTATGCTTGTTATTGATCAGGGTGTTTTGTTTCATCGAGAGGTTTCTCAAAGATGATTGGGGAAGATTGTAATGCAGGTTGTCATGTTAGGGTGTGGCTCTGCTACATTTGTGCAGCTCTGTGGGCCGCTTGCGTAGCTCGCTCCAGTGGGACTTCAGCTGCATTGCCAATAAGATTCACTTCTACACGTACAAAAGGGTATATTTTCCCACATTATCTTCATTGCAACTTCGGCTGCCTCACCAATAACATTGACTTCCACACATACCAAAAGGTCCATTTACCAACATATCATTAAAACGGGCCAAATTATTAAGGGGTGCAAGGAATGCAACACCCCTGGGAGAAGCGACATCTTCAAGTTCGAGAATGATGTATGGCACAAATGGCTGCTTCCTTGGCACCCTGACTGCGTGATGGGACCACCCCACTTGAGGATGAAGCAGATCAAACAGCACACCAGATTTGAGTGTTGGGAAGCTGCTATTTCATATTTCATCCAGTGTTATCAGGAGTTTCTACCCTTTGACCTGTTCGATGATTCTCAGAGTATCAGGCATGATTGGATTCTACATTTCATCCGAAACCTCTGCAACCCCCTGCAAGAGACTGCCACTGGGACTGTAACAGGTGACGAAAAGAACAAGATGGGAGGTAGTGGGAAGCGCAAGGCGAAGAGTGGCAGTGATGAATGCCCTCCCAAACGGCCGAACATTGAGGTGGCCGATATCCGATACAAGTTGTTTGTAGTGTGGGTACATGGAGATGCTTCTTCTGGACATCTATTCAAGTCATTTCAAGGACTTGACAAATATTCCCAACTGCTGAAGTGGATTTCTAAGGCAAAGCCGAAGGGCACATCCACAGTGCAGACAGTATATCACAGCCAGTTGCGTGAAGTAGCTGCTCATGACACCGGAGTTACAGATTGGGAGGAGTTTTGTGGCCGTATTCGGGACCAGGAAATATGGCATGGGGACGTGGACAACTTCAGTGCAGTTGCACCTGAAGCAGCAACTTTGTTCCTCAAGGTGAACCTGCAGAATTGGGATGGGGAGGACCCACCTGAGAACTTCCTGTTAATGGAGGAGCCCAAGAAATGCAATGATGGGGAAGGAGTAAGTTAGGAGCACCTGAAGTAATGGATGAAGTTCTGGGCTAACTGGAATTCCTTGTAGAGAACACACCCACAAACATCCAAAAGAAAGTCTCCCGGAATCCCCAGCACAGCACCTGATTTACCCAGGATGAGGAAGGCCCCAGCCCAGCTAGATGACCAGGCTGATTTGCCAATGCCACCAAGCCCAAGTACTTTTGCCGCCATGATACAGGAAATTAAGAGCACAAAAGTTCTAGACAGGTATTCACTATTCGCCAGAAAACTGATCAAGCCCCACAGTGACATGCCAGGGTAGGTTTGGGATGATGCTCCGATAGCCACTATCAACAACACCTTCGAGCAGGAGTGTCTTCATGATGCAGATCCATTACTTGGTGCTGTGCCACGCAGAGATTCACCTGCAGATGCTATTCAAGGGCCAAAGTACACCTTGAAGCAATTTCCAGAAGTAAGATTTCTCACACATCAGATCTAGGTGGTTTGGTTCATTGTGCAGAGATGGTTCCTGGATGTGGACATTCTGGGGAGCTCGAGGCTGATGAAATGGGACTTGGGAAAATGTTCAACATCTGGGCTGCGTCTATTTATGCCAAGTCGATTACGGAAAATATGATAAATCACCCTGTAACACACCTACCAGTACTCTTCAATTTCCCAGTTGGCAGATGGTGTCAGGCTGTGGAAATGGGCTTTTCAATCCTCAGTGCAGCCCAGGAACAATGGTACATTTGCACTCACCCTAACCCTGTTCCTCGTCGTCTTCTCCAGTTGCTTGATAATGAGCAGACAACTGGCCTCCCGCCATGGAATCCGGTACTCTGTGTGGTACTCCTAAGTGTCCGAAAGACATTCTTGAATGCAATCTATACCATCACGAAAGAAAGTATGTTTTCAGTGCGCGATCTTTGCCAAGGTAATGCTGGTGATCTGACTCACACATACCTCAACTTCTGTATGCAACAACCCGAGAGAAGTTAGAACAGCCATGTGATCACCTACTATAAGTTCATGAACTGGGCGCAAAGAAATGAGAATGACACTGTTCGCCAGCATATGATCAGCCAGTCGTCATGAGGAATCTTCAATGAGGCACACCACTTCAATGGTCCAAAGTCTAAGTGTTGGGCGGTTGCATTTGAAGCCCAAATTGGTTTCAAAGTGCAAGTTACGGTGACGCCGGCCTACCATTCACTGAAAGACTAGGGAAACACAACTTGATGGCTGGTCACAATTCCAGATACACCTGAAAATATGCAAGCAGTAGAAGAACATTCTCCCAAGGCTTTGTTGTCAACGATCACTGTTTTTCTAACTGCCGTCACCAGGGGAAGTTTCTGTGAAGCTCGGCAGAAAGCTGTCTCTGTGATAACCGAAGTCGCTCACCCATGGACAATCCACTGATGGACAGAGTTGCAGCAGGCTTTAGGTCCACCCCTCATTTATATCCCATCGGAGGATTTCCATCCAGTTGCACTGGAGTGGTCTCAGGAAGAACAGAAACAGCTCGATGATGTTGTTACCTGACTCAAGAGGCAGAAGCTTGAAGATGAGCATGGAGTTGGCTGGCAGATTCATTGCTGGCAGCGTGCTTGTATGTCGCTACTGTTGGGGCAAGAAGGTAATCAGTTTGCTGCTGGCAGTTTGAAGGAAGAGTGAGATCCAAGCAGTTTTGTGGAGGCACCGATTTTCAAATGGCTCTGAGAATTATTTATCCTTCAGTTCATTAGCAGTTTGGTGACTGTTCCTGAAATGGATGACAAGCCTAGTATAGACTTGCCTGTGCTCACACCACATCCTCAGAAGGCTGTTCTCATTTGTCCGTTGCCAGGCCAGGTTTTCCATCTGGCATGTTGGATTCATCGCAATTTCATCCAAGAAATCCAGGTCATTCGAATAGACTCCAAAGATTCCACCAACAGGCGCAGCGATATTAGGAGCGATTTCCAGAATTCTTCTTAGTGCTCCATCTTCATTATTACCGCCAAGGTTGGGGGTACTCGGCTCAACCTCATGGTTGCCAATCATGCGGTGATTCTTTAGAAGCAATGGGTTCTCAATTAGCTGCTGGAAGTTTTTGGATGGATTGTGTGACTGGGTCAGATGCATAAGCCTCACACCTGGATTGTCAACTGTGGCCCAAATGGCTTCAATAATAGAGTGACTGTGCTCTATATGGTCAAGGGTACTACTCAGCTTCGTGTTTTGCAGGGACTGATGAATCGTCTGATGATCAACCCGGAGAACATCTACAATGTTTCCAAAACACACATTGAGGAGACTGCCATTCAGGCTGGGATGTTGTTGCAATCAAAATTGCTGCTTGGCTGTCTCTAGGTGCACTTGGGTTTGGAATTTCAATAATGGGTAGTTTAGAATGTTTTTTGGATTTGCTGGGGTACATCTGGGGGTATTCTTGGTGGTTGTATGGAGTTTGGGTAGGGGTATTCTTTTGGCTGTTACTGGGTTTCTTCTTCAAAATGGGCTAGAATTTCTGTATATCTATTATCTCTCATGTGTCACTAGGTATAGATGTTGGAGAATCGATGGCTTTGGGATACAGTTTATATCCACCTGATATCTTTTGAGAAACAGAATGCAGTTGTAAAGAATCACTTATGGCGGTAGTCAAGGGTGGAGGAGCCCAGTGGCCGAGCTGTCAGGTGAAACGTGGTTGCCCAGCACCGGAAGTAAAAAGCAAAGGTGGTTAAGATCATACTGAAAATAGCAATGCATTCGATCTAAATTGCCCACGGTATTCCTGGTGCATCTACCATAATCCAAAATTAAACTGTGCCAACTCTTGCAGCTTTCAACGTGGTACTAACAATATTTCATATGTGCTTTTGGCCCACCCAAGCATTCGCGACACACTGAGCTCCAGCTCAAAGTTTCTAGAGTATACCAAAATGGGGTGAGATTAAATGCTTAGGTTCAACATCAGACAAGCTGATAGTCACTCGATTTTTCTGAATGGGAGTCAGATGCACCCTGAAGGATCCCCCTGGCAACCGCCAACATAACATAATGTTTTTGTCCCTTCTACTCCATTCCATCTTGCCTCTTCTATTCTTTTCTTGACACCTACACCTTATCATGCCTGCCTGCCATTTCAATCATCACAGCTTTATCTGGACTAAAGCCCCTATTCTATCTACCATTCCGTAAACACTTTGCCATACTGGATCTTGTTTGCAGATGAACTGACTGTATCTGGATAGACACGATTCACAATACAGAAGATACTATGAGAGTTGAGCTTGATATTGCATATAGCTGAGGTGCAGTACTGCATAAGTTCGATCACTGTGGGTTCCCGATTTTGAGCAACAGATACTGCCCAAAGAGTGCATCATGGACTCCGATGTTGTCCCACGAGGTGGAATGTGACTTTGCCCCTCATGATCAAGGCCGCAGCGAGATCCTGAAGCAGCACTCCCTGCAGATTGATAGAGAGAACTATTGACCACTAACCAGGATGATTCATTCCAGTTCACCTATCATTGCACTGGTTAGTTGAACCGAGCCTGGCCTCTTTGTGCTGCTTGTACTCGACCATATTGAGCTCCTGATAATTGAACACGGCACTACATAACCCAGTGCTTAACATGCAATGAACACGAACACAAAAGTGTCAATCATTCGAGTGCAGCTACTTTTATCACATGGTATTAAGCACATTCGAAGACCATTGAAGGCAAGGGATTTCCTGGGGCAATGTTAAAGCCAAAATAGAATGCAAAGCACCAGTATTCCAATGATAAGAACACCGGTAGCTTTCCTGTATCCAGATCCATCCGCATGGTTGGTCAGCTATAATAACAGGCAACATAGCTGATATCAGCAGCTCAGGCACTCCAGAAAACTCTAATACAGAGCATGGGCTTGAATCTAGCTCAACCACGTCTGAGTCTGAATCTAGCCACCATATAATGGTAAGCAGTCCTGACGCCCAAATACCTGTTCATCTCACTAACAGATCTCTGAACTTCGTGTATGGATTAGCAGTGCACGTACTCCTCAACTTTAGTGGGAATGCATAGGTTGTCCTCTTCAATGCAAACCACTGTGTCATCTTCAGTTTTCCATAAGAAAAAAGATGTTCTCCAGATACACCTGAGCTTTATTTGGGCCTATTCTTCTCAAATTACATTTAGATATATTTTCATCACCTATGGCCTTGCAACATCCTGACCTGACTGCTTCTGAAGAGCAAGATTTCAAGCACTCAGCAAGAATGGCGAGACACAAAGATTTTCTACAGGTTTCCAGACGTGTAAGGCTAAATGAATTCCTGATCTGTGTCAAGCTTATCTTCAGGGCCACTGGAATGAACTGGACGATGTCGAAGAAGACAATGATCAACACCGCGAGCATGACAACTATCCCACCACCGGTTTGGACAATGATGATTATGAGCTACTGTCAACTAATCACCTGAATAGGCCCAGTCGCAACACAGGCTCAAAATACCCTGCCAGGGCTCGCTCAGATGCTGTCCAGGCAACTGTCCAGTTCAAAATGAGTCAATCTCAATCAAACCTCAGGAGCACCGATGGATACCATTCCCTGTTGTCGATGCACTCACAAACACCTCAAGGCACTCTGTATCTATCTCCGAGCCATGATACTATGTGGCTTGTTCCAGTGAACCATACCAGACAGTGGCATGCAAGGGGTTGGAATTCCTCAGCTGCCCATCCACCTATTGAAGGTGTGTTGGGGATGAAGCGCAACAAGGATAGCAAGGTGCCACTCCATAACAAAGCATCTTTCAATTTAGCAAAGGACTTCTTGAGATCTGTTTTGAATACTGATATCCCCTGGCCAGCCTTTCAAGAGGACAAATTGAACATTTGCGATAAGGCATGAGATGATACTCTTGATACCATGACCGTCCAGTGGAGAGCTGATGGCTTACTGAACCGCGCACAAAACATGTGGGAGCACTCCGGTAGACCCAGTGAGCCCATCCATGCACTGATACATTGAATCGTGAGTTTCCGAAACATTCTCTGGGTTTCAAAATTTGATAATACTTGAAATGAATGTAATATAGTTGCAGTGGAAAATCAGTGGTATGCAGGGTCAACCAGTTGCTACAGCAAGGCTTATGGTGACTTCACTGTATTCCTTGAAGATAGAAGAGAAGCTTCAGTGTCAACTGCAGGTTGCAGCATTGGGGAATGATGACTCTTGCATTGGGAAATGGGAAGATATCCTGAATGGTACGATGGAAGTCTGGTGGTTTGCAGGAAGCAAGCCCGCTGCACTGATCTTTGCTCACTTCTTCACTTCCAATACCCACCTTGGCAGACAAGAGCATTGCAACAAATTTTGGCACAAGTGAGTCACTCCCCAATTGATGTGCTTGGCTGCAACCACACACAACTGCACCATGAGGGACTACGAGAAAGAAATGAAGAGCAAACTGTCTCAGGACTTCCACAGGGAGATATTCATCCATGAATGTGCCCCCTCAATCTGATAATCAACAGCTACAGACATTTGATATAGCCTTGTACACGAGATGCCAGAGACACTGGAATACCATTAGTCCTGGTTGCCAGGTGGCCATCATTGAGCATGTGCACAGCTATATGGATGCAAGAATCGCAAGCTCTGCCGAGCATTCCACCAGTAATGTAGCACCAGATGTAGCAGGGGAGGAAACGAAGAACTTGGTGGCTGTGTTTGAGTCACAGTCTTTTTCTCTGTGGTTGTGTGTCTTGGTGGTTGTGTTTCTTGGAAATTGTATTTCCCGGGGGTTGTATTTCTTGGGGGTTGTGTTTCCCAGTGGTTGTGATTTTTTTGTCGAGGTCATGTTGGGGTGCTGCTGGGGTACAGCGTGAATATATGTCATTTTAGTTGAGAGTGACAGGCTGCAGTAGATCAATGCCAAAGATGTATGCGATGCTACAGGTATATTTGAAAATGGGTGATACACCATGATTTCATCTTGAAATGATGAAATACATCCAGGTGCTCCTGAGTTATCCTAGCACATACCAGAGCTCCTCCAAGAGCTCAGAAGCAGCCATGGAGGACTTTGCTGCAGTTTTGCAATCTTCTGGAGCAACCTTGCAGGCATCAGGAGTGGCTACAGAGTATACCATTGCAATACTGGAATCTCCCGGAACACCCTTCAAGGCATCAGATGTGGCTACAGAGTATACTATTGTGATACAGAAATCTCCTGGAGCAGCTTCAAGGCTTGCGGGACAACAAGTCAGTGCACTGAAGCGGCATTTCCCAGTCTTGGAGGACTCCCGGATGGTCTGTGGAGTGTAACATTCAACATTGACCACCACATCCTCTTGAGCGTCCCTGGGCTTCCAGGACCAGACGATTGACTTTGTTGATGTACATATTATATGTCTTATTGATGATTCAAATGTCTTTCAACATGCAGCTGGGCTTATGAATAAGTTGAAAAACCTCATATTGGAAATAGTAGTAAGGGAAAATATACCAGTTTGATCATTATATTTTAGGATTTCAAAGTAGTCTGGAAGCAACTGAAACTGCTCTTACTCAAGTTCTATATTTTTTTTCTTTAGTTTCAAAAGTACCTGTTAAGGCTTCAAGGCTGGGTATTCTAGGGGTTATAAAAACCAATTGATGATTCAGAATTGCAAGCATTATGAACAAGACAAAAGATTTGAAATATGAAATTACAGATGTGAACATAGGTTTGTGCCAAAGGTATTGATTGTTTTGTAGACTAGAGAATGAATAAAGAGCAAACCAATCCTCTGCAAAAATATTGTCTTGATATATAATATAAATTACCATTATTATATTGATTCAGTTATTCGATATACATTCAAATTCCATGAAACTTTGTACACCACCATTATATCCTCTATACTTATACAACCTTTTACCATTGGTATCTTTTTATTACTATCAGCAATTATTCATAACCTGTTCTTGTGCTAGAAAACATGATTTGTTATTTTTGTGATGCATAAACCTGTTTCTGTCAAAATGAATA
Source organism: Trichophaea hybrida (assembly GCA_015178995.1). NCBI lineage: Eukaryota > Fungi > Ascomycota > Pezizomycetes > Pezizales > Pyronemataceae > Trichophaea > Trichophaea hybrida. The sequence continues at coordinate 4,188 of WHVE01000314.1, read as the reverse complement.
TAATTACACAGTATCAATCCTGATTCAATCATCAATCCTCCCTTTGTTCAACTGTCACAGTGCCTTGTGAGGTGGTTGATAGCAAATCTTTTCTTTCAAAAACTGCTGTACTGCTGACTGAATATCCATTGGCTGAATAGACTCTATAACAGCAGGAACTGAAAATACTGGATTGAGTAGATAAGAATAGCTACAGAATGAACACCATCATCAGCAAAAACTAATTTGCTTTCCAAGACAGTATGGTATGGTCGATACCGTTCTGAACGTTCCAAACGTTGCTGAAACTTGTCCCTGTGCTGCCACTGTCACCATACAAAATTTATACTCCAAGCATTTCAAATAGTTGTTGCCAAGTTGGCAACTCATATTACAATACTCATTGTCAATTCTTAAGGTTCTCGCTTAAGATTTAGTTCCCACTTATTCTGATCTCATGATAATATCAACTTATGTCATTTTTATCACATGTTATTGTATGCAATACCATATTTTGTCGTCAGAGCTGCACATTTCGGGCTTGAATGTCTAATATTTACCAATATACACATTTCCTCCACGAATAAAAGTGATCGACTTATACATTATATGCAACGACGATTTTAAGTGTTCTATCTACTCATACAATAAATTGAACGCATCCAAGTCAATAGTAATATTTAAAAACCATCGACTATTATCTGGATGAGAAGAAAATGGAAGTATATGGGCTGCACACTGAATCATGTGTTAAGGGATGACATACGTCGATCCAACGGCAAATGGGGGTTTTTGACAATGACTACCATCCTCCAAAGGTAATGTAGGTGTCTGATCTTGCTGCTCAACAATCACCATCCCCGGAACCTCGTGCATTGGGCCCGCCACTATTGTTGTGGCAAGGGCCAAAAGTGATCGTTGATTTGACTCCGTATCCGCAATGATCAAAAGACATTGTTATCTCGCTGGAATTCGTCCTCTAGTCCATGTGAACTGTCCCTGCATTCCATCCCAGAGCATAACGGTATCGTTTTGGGAAGGCTTATGCTTCCTCATTTGGTTGGTTCCAGTGCATCGTACAATGTGAATCGTCTGCTTGTCACCTCAAAATGATGTCACTGGAATGGCTGCAGAATCATAACCACCGAATTTTGCGTTTTGTAGACGACGAAATACTTCGTTGTTATCGACATATCCGGTGTAGCTACCATATCTTTTGAAGCACCATGCGATGTGATTTTGCAGTTCCCCTTTTACCATTCCACACCAGAATGAGAGGTCTGGTAGAGATTTGATTCCTGGCCGGTGATTTTTCATCATTCGAATTGCTGGAGACGTGGGAAATGAATTTTGGTTTTCATGATGATGTTTTTTGGTGTTGAGATTTAGATCTTTGAATTGGAACACCTTGTTCCGGGCTTTGGTACACAAAATCTGGACAGATGGCTCATGGCGGTTTGATTGTCGGTACACATCTTTCAAGTCCATCATCGACCTTTCCAGTAGTTCAGAGCTTACATTTGATAATTGCCCAATCTGACGTATGTGATCTGAAAAGTGGTTCAACAGATGCATCTTGACAAAGTTGAAGTCAGACTCATCACCCAAGTGTGATACTATTTGTGAATCGATTGGAATTTTGTCCTATTCGATGCGATGACATTGTGCTGCTGCGGAAAGATGTGACTATGCAGGATCATTCTCGCAATCATGTTGTATATCGATGGCAAGCTGCTTTCTCAAAGCTTCGGCAACCTTCTTGGTTGACTTTTTGGCACGAACACAACAAAAGATGTCTTTGTGACAATGAAATTCACTGAGATAGTCTTCCATATATTTCATTGTCATATTGGTATGGTTGTGATACTTAGTCATGAGGTGAAAGTAGATGAGGTTTTTGACACGGAGGATGGCGGATTTGAATGGACCTTGCGGCTCCGAAGGAGGATCGAAAAGCATCGTTGGGACAATGGGAACAATAACACAGCCTAATACTTTCATCTCTTTGCCACTCAATTGTGTCACAGCTGTGTAGGGCTTATTGAATCGTGCAAATCGTGGATAATGAGGTATTATTGCCCAAAGATCATCGACTCGGTCAATTCGATAGTGAAACTCCAAAAATAGCACTATCCACTCCATCAAATGCTTCAGAATACCGAAATGGATCGTGTGTAAAACATCAGGAACGATCAATGTATGCAAAGAAACGTATTTCATATTCCAAATGACGCCTTCCATCGTCGCTACACTTCTTTCCATAGGATAATCACGTGCATGGTTTTGGTCTTGATTATCGAATTGTGTGGCTTGAATCATCTTTTGGAAATATAGTCGATAATCATCCTGTGGCCAGGTCGATTGATTGCCCTCTCCAAACGACAATTTTGGGGCTTCACACACTGGGCAACCTGGCTGTTCAATTGCATGCAGGTGAATATTTTCAACATAATCGGCCGTCCAAGCACAGATGATTGGAAAGCATTGTTTCATTTTTCCGTCGGCACAGAGCATGGGTTTCCCTTTCTCAAAAACAGCATCGAGAGGATGAAAAATAATCTCAAAAACCTGTCTAAGCACTTCCCGATTGAATTCTTGTTGCTCTTTGATGGTGGCTGTTTTTCCACAACCACGGTGATGATGCTTCAGAGGTACTGGAAGCAGGGTGACAATGACACTGGCAAGGCTCAAGGGCTGTGATCGAATCGTCAAATTAATGTTTCCAAGACCGAGGTAGATCGGCCATTACTTTTCATCGCAAGAATAGTTGGTTACATGTGTTTGATCAGAGCTGCCAAAGATCGGAACAATAGTGGAGCCGACAGGGTTTTTCAACTATGAAGAACATTTAATTATGACGACGCATAGACGAAATGAAAACTCATACCTGCTCATTCCACCACCAATCGTATGTGTGATCTTCAGAGTATACTCTCTCCCCCGATTCATTATAATTCTTAATCGGTGCATATACCATATGCTCTTCAAATGCAGATTGTTGGAGTAGAAATACGATGCAGTCAACGGGTTCTCGATAATAAAAACACGTCTTTCCGTCATCATGTAGCGATTCTGAATTGACAAGACTTGCATAACTGACTTTACCAGATTTCCATGAGTCAATTCAAAGTGCAAATGACATTTCATCGATTTTAGTATACAGAGTATATACAGATGTGAAGTTTGTATTTACACCCTGAAGCTTCATCAGCTCATCGATGCAGCCCTACTCAGTTTGTGCTTGATACACCAGTATGCCAAACGATATTCTTGCTCACAAGATAACGGTGCCCATTGGTAGATTTTATTGTCCAAAATGTGGAAATCACCATCTATTGCCATTCCGGCTTCCCACGAGTCCAATGTCATCGATTGTAGTTCATTCAACCCGCAAGTCGGCTGTAGTGCATCCATGTAGCCATTGCCATTGTCATCGTCCTCACTTGTAGAATTGTTGTCGGAAAATTGAAATGGGTCATTTGGACATAGAGTGAAATAGTCCTGGAAGTAGGATATCATTATCAGCAGTAATTGTATAGCCTTCATGTGGAATCTGCTCCAGAGGCACGTAATTTACTCTCTCTGAATGGTGACATCGGAGATGATTGATGTATGCACCAGTGTAATGGTTAACTATATTGCAATAATTGCAAAGTGTACAATTAATCGAGCTCATTGGATATATATTTTTCATCGTTGCAAAGACGAGATATGTAGTAGAGAAAATAAGTGGTTATGTTGGGGGGAGATATCCAGTGAAACTCCTAACCTTGTGTTTCCTTTTTCGGCGAAAGGGGTCCTATTGCACTTTACCTTCATCTTCACCAGCTGAGTGCAATCATCAATTTTCTTACAGTTATCGCAACTTGGGATCATTAGAAATACATTGCATCTGATAGACGTCGAGTCTGCGCATCGCAACGATCTCTTCGATACTCAACTCAGCGTTCCCAAGGTAGGTAACTGTCACCTGGATACTGCATTTTGTACCTAACCTGAACTCATGGCAAATGGCTTTCAACTTGACCAAGTGGATTCTACGTCATTGCGGGGCAGAATCATAGCGGGGTGTATAGCGGGGAGATAAACATCTAGCAACTAGATATTCGTCGACGAAAACGCCGATTTGAATGTTTGATACATTGAAATTGCATTAGAACGTAGAAATTACCTCAATTCTTTGCTGCCTCAGACCAGGATTCCAGAAGT